>JAKSZT010054568.1:3271808-3349963 GCA_026826555.1 Tolypeutes matacus | reverse complement strand
CCTCCTCAGCATACCACCTCCACAGGCCCCTCTACACACAGACACACACACTCATCACCTCCTCAGCATACCACCTCCACAGGCCCCTCTACACACAGACACACACACTCATCACTTCCTCAGCATACCACCTCCACATGCCCCTCTACACACACAGACACACACACATCACCTTCTCAGCATACCACAACAACATGCCACCTCTATACACACACAGACATACACATACTAATCTCATACACAGCATATCATCTCCACATGTCATATCTACACACTGACACACTCATCACCTACTCATATTACCACCTCCACACACACACACACACACACTCATCACCTCCTCAGCATATCATCTCCACATGCCACTTCCACACACAGAGACACCTACACATACACCCTAATCGTATGCTCAACATGCCACTTCATGACACCCCTCCACAGACACACATAAAATGTTTCTGCTCTTTAACCTACAATGCCTCAATTAAAGAGATTTATTTATTTGCACATCAGCGCCCTCTGAAGTTATGATAAGCCATTGAGAGCGAAACAATTCTCTGGAAGAATAAGCATTAAACTGGCCAGACTTCTGCTTATACACTAGAGATATAGCTTCTGTGACATTTATATGATAGTAGACTTACTAAATTATTTCCAAACCTTTGCACAATTATAAGTGAAGTTACATCCCATTTTATTTGTTTTTAATCTACAGAGAGGAAGTAACCAGGCATTCAGTTTTGCTCATATAACGTAGACTTTAACCTCTCTCTGTTACATAGGAGATCTGCTCAGTCCTCTCTTTTCTGAATACATCTGCTCTGCTAATGTCTACAAACCAGGGTCTTGTTGTAAATTATAGAGGTTGCACCTCGTTTATTCTGATTGCAAGTTCATACAAAGTACTAGTGTCTAACAATGCCTTCTCTCCAGAGTGGAACTAGTAATAAAATTTCATAATTCAAGAAAATTCATTGTCTTTAAAGAACTTCCCCTTGTTAAAATGGAAATTATTCTGGGAGGGATAATATAAAGGGTCAGTATCTGGCATGTGCCCCTCAGAGAAATTGTTGACATCTTTTATGATATGGTACTCATGATATAGACAAAGCAGAAAGTGGGAGAAATGGTCCTAGAGTCTGGGCATTATGTGAAATGTTTTCATATCCATGAGAGCCACCAAGAGTCACTTGGGAGTAAAGCACAGAGAGGGGAAGACAGAAGTGTATAAAAAGCATTGTTTTTCTTGTTTTCCTTTTAGCCAAGGTTCAAGGGTGCTACTCATGTGCCAGCCTTGAAAGGAAGGCTGTCATCTGGAAGGCTTAGGTAGTAATATTGGTGAATATATCGTGAGGACTTACAAAGGTTTAAGTGCCTCACCTGTACTATCTCATTAACAGCAAATCATTATCGTTCCACTCTACAGACAAGGAAACTGAAGGGCAGGGCAGCCAAGGAACGTGGTCTTGGTTACACGGAATTCAGACAGCCTGGCTTTAGGGGCTGCTGTCTTGGCCACAGGGCTGACAAGGGATGGCCCCGCCCTGCCCTTGGATGCTGCCTTGAGACTGGCACCTGTGGGGGACGTGCCATCAGGTGAAGCACGGTGAGTCACTCCTTTGTTTAAGCCTCCCCTTGAGGGGAGGAAGAACCTGTGACTTGCTTCTAGCAAATCGAACATTGCAAAGGTGATGTGATGGATAGTCTCTCAGGTTATGTTAACTTACAGAAATGCCTGCCTTAGCAGACCGGAATAAGAGATTCATTTCCCTGCTGTCTCTGAAGAGGTAAAAGAGAGGGCTTGTAAGATCACCCCCAGCTGACAGCAAGAAAAGGGACCTTAGTCCTACAGCCATAAGGAACCGAGTTCTTCCCGCAACCACATGAACTTGGAAGAGAAGCTTGAGCCCCCCGTGAAAGTCCAGGCAAGAGGACCCCTTGACTGAAGCCTCGTAAGACCCTGAGCAGAGGATCCAGCTGAGCCACGCTCAGACTCCAGACTCAGGGAATCTGCAAGAAATGTGCTGATTTTAAACTGCTGCGTTTGTGGTAATTTGTTGGCATTCCCGTTTTCTTGGGCATGCTCAGGCTTCCATTACTGCAACAGCCTTCTAAACTCTCTGTGTCCTGTTTTGCTCTCCTTCAAATTTGCCTACTATTAATACCTTTGAAAATGTGACCCTGATGTGCACTCCTTTTATGTCTGATCCATCAGTAGCACCCAAAAATCTATAGAATGAAGCCCAAATTCCTTTTTTTATTGTACAAAGCCCTTTTCAGTCTGGGTGCAAATTACCATGTTTCTCATTCTGTGGCCACTCCCTCCATTCCCTGCTCATTAATCTGCACTTTCAATCAACCTACAGTTACCCAATGCCTGCTTTTTTACCAGAAGCTGTTCTATAAACCACATAGACAAATTCTGTAAAGATAATACTTCTCCTAAAATTGGTTTCTAATCTGGTTGAAGAGACAGACAACTTAATTATCACAATTCAGCATAAAAAGTTCATGGCTTAGAGAAATCAAGTATTAAAATTCCAATTCCACCACTTACAGTTTCTGAGATTTGTGGAAGTCAGTGTTTTTGTCCCTGCACCTCACTGTTCTCACTAGTAAATGTTGGAAGTAAAGTCTATCTCATAGCATCGTTGAGAGTAATTAAACTAGATGATATGAATAAACTTATTAGCAAAGGGCTGGATAGAGAGTGAAAACCTAGTAATTCAGAGTTAGATTTTGTTATTCAGCTTAAGTTTCTATTTGCTATTTACCTATTGCACACAAAAGGGACAGAAATCACAGAGAGAGTGGCAAGCAAGGGTGTCCAGGAGGAATAACCCTTGGGATGAGTGTGGGAGGATGCCAGGACTTAGCTACCAAAGTGGAGAGTTTCCAGGCAAAGGGGACACCATGTGGGAAAAGCACAGATGCTGGAAACAGCATGATGTGTTGCAGGCACAAGTAGCTGGGCTTGTCACGTGGGAGAATTAGTTCAAAGTCCCTCTAGTTTCTTTCCCTTGTGTCCATCTCTTTACTCCTTCACGAGATAAGGAGGATAAAAATTATCTCATGCTTTCTATGTGCCAGGCATTGTTCTATATCAGGGGTTCTTAACCTTTTTTGTTTCACGGACCCCTTTGCCAGTCAGGTGAAAACCATGGACCTCTTACTAAGTCCACACTATACTGTGTATTATTTAATAAATATATCATACCTGCATCAACACATCCCCACAAGAATAAGGTTTTTTTTTTTTTTGAATTTCAATCCAATCTCACGGACCCCTGGTTAAGAACCCCTGTTCTAAATGCTTTACAGAAATGAAATTACTGGATCCTACCCAAGGAGGTAGCTACAACTATTACCCCCATTTTATAGATAAGGAAAGGGAAACTAAGTGGGAGTAAGTATTTTTCCAAGGTCATTCATCTTGAGTGGTAGAGCTGAGATTTGAACCCAAGCAATTGGAGAGCTCTTCACCCCAGTGTGTTATACATTTCCGAAGTCCACCAAAACTAATAGATGCAAATAAGCATAAAAGCGAGGAAGCAAATACAGAAAGCAATTAATTGGGTAAATCCAATCATTAAAGCTTACCTACCTTTACCACTTTAACACAAATGAGATTACTGAAACCCAAAATGTTAAGTGGTGTTCCTTTCATGCTGAAACTAGTATATGGCAAATCTAAGCCTAGAATCCAAAATTCTTCAGCCACATAAATCAACATGTAGTGTGTCAGTGCACACACACACACAGACATATGTTTATACACATCTTATGAATGGATGCTTGGATGGATGGATGGATGGATGGATGGATGGTCAGGAGTATTCATTACATGAGTAATTAATTTGCAGGTTTTTTATTTTTTTACTGAAACCATGCACTTAATATTTAGACTCAATCACATATGGCCTTCCACTTGAAAGCAGCATTTAAAAAGCAGCCTCTCCTACCACTTTGAAATATCTACAAGTAGTATCTGATATACAGCATTCCTTATAAAGAGCTTGCATTTTACTAAAAAAAAAAAAAAAAAAAAAAGATTTTATATGGAAAAAAAGCCAGAATCCTAGTGTATATATGAAAAGGGGTTCATACAGATAAATAATTTTAAAAGACCCAAGGTCATCAGACATAAATATTTTTTATTTCCCACTTCTAAGTATATCTATCTTTCACATGCTATCTATCAAATATTTCTTGAATGTCTACTAAATGTGATGTATTATTTCTGAGCATTTGGGATACGAACCAGATGAGATCTCTGCCCTGGAGAAATATGTACAATATGTTATAAGGTGGTAAGTTCCAAGTGAAGAAGGAAAAGTAGAGCAGGATAAGGGAGATCTAGGGGTGGGAACCACAGTATTAAACATGGGGTCAGGGGAGTACTTTGGAGAAATTACTTTTTGGGAAAGGCAGTAAGAGAGATGGGCAGTTAGATACCTGGGCAGTTAGATACCCTGGGCAGTTAGATACCTGGGCAGTTAGATACCCTGGGCAGTTAGATACCCTGGGCAGTTAGATACCTGGGCAGTTAGGTACCTGGGCAGTTAGATACCCTGGGCAGTTAGATACCTAGGCAGTTAGGTACCTGGGTAGTTAGGTACCTGGGCAGTTAGATACCCTGTGCAAAGCCTTCCAGGCAGAGGAAGGGTGGGGGCAAGAACCCTGAGGCAGGAGGATTCCTGGCATACATAAGAAACTAACAATCTGTTTTTCTAAATCATTTTCATTATGAATGTATATTGAAGTTTATAATATGCTTCTGACTCTGTATAGGGTTATGTTGTGATTTTTGTCTTAAATTTTTTTTTTAATTTGATTAATTATGTTGACTAATTTCCTCATATTAAAAAAATCTGACATGTTAAGACAAACTCAATTTAATAATAATGTATGATTCTTCTCCTATATTGCAGCATTTGGCTTGTTAATATTTGTTTAGACCTTTAGTATCCATGTTTATTTTAAAAAATTGGCCTGTAATTTTCTTTTATCAACCTGTCCTTATTGGATTTCAGAATCAAGGTCATACTAACCTTATATAATGAGTGGGGAGTATTTTCTTTTTTTCTACTTTCCTGAAGTGTATATGTGAGATTGGGGTAATGATAAGGTAATGTAAGAAACAGCTTCATTAACATGTTTTCATGAGATTGCAGCAATTCAGCCACATCTCGAGGCCCCACTTCTCATTCTAGTTCACTTGCTATTGCTACCACATCTGCAGTTACTTCCTCCACTGAAGTCTAGAATCCCTCAAAGTCACCTGGTTGAAACCCACTTCTCCAAAACACTTGTTAATGTTGATATTCGGCCTCCTCCCATGAATCATGAATATACTTAATGGTATCTAGAATGATGAATCTTTTCCAGAAAGTTTTCAATTTACTCTGCCCAGATCCATAAGAGGAATCCCATCTATAGCAGCTATAGCCTTATGAAAATGTATTTATTAAATAGTAAGACTTGAAAGTAGAAATGACTCCTTGATCCATGGGCTGCAGAATGAATATTGTGCTATCAGGCATGGAAACAACATTCATCTTGTTGGACATCTCTGTCAGAGCTCTTGGGTGACCAGGTGCATTGTCAATAAGCAGGAATATTTTGAAAGGAATCTTTTGTTCTGAGCAGTAAGTCTCACCAGTGGACTTAAAATATTGAGCCAACCATGTTGTAAACAGATGTGCTATCAGCCAGGCTTTGTTGTCCCATTAATAGAACACAGGCAGAATAGATTTAGCATAATTCTCAAGGGATTTAGGAGTTTGTTGTTTTTTTTTTTAATTGCAAGTGAGCATTGGCTTCAAATTAAAGTCACCAGCTGCAATAGCCCTGAACAAGAGAATCAGCCTGTCCTTTGAAGCTTTCGAGCCAGGGTAACTTCTTCTCTCTACCTAGGAAATTCCTAGATGGCATATTCTTCCAACAGAAGGTCATTTCAACTGCATTGAAAATCTGTTATTTCGTGTAGCCACCTTCACCAATTATCTTAGCTAGATCTTCTGGATAACTTGCTGCAGCTTCTACATCAGAACCTGCTGTTTCAACTTGCACTTTGATGTTATGGTGCATCAACCTTAACACTCATGAACCAATGTCTGCTAGCATCAAACCTTTTTCTGCAGCTTCCTCACCTCTCTCAGCCTTCATCGAATTGAAGAGAGTCAATGCCTTGCTCTGGATTAGGCATTGGCTACAGAGAATGTTGTGACCAGTTTGATCTTCTATACAGAAAGCTCAAACTTTCTCCATATCAGCAATTATGCTGTTTTACTTTTGTATCATTCATGTGCTCACTGGAGTAGCACTTTTTAAATTTGCTTCAAGAACTTTTCCTTTGCATTCAGAACTTGGCTAACCATTTGGCACAAGAGGCCTGGCTTTCAGCCTGTCTCAGCTTTCCACATGCCTTCCTCACTGAGTGATCATTTCTAGCTTTTGATTTAAAGTGAGAGACATGCAGCTCTTCCTTTCACTTGAACACTTAGAGGCCATTGTAGGGTTATTAACTGGCTTACTTTCAATATTGTTGTATCTTAGGAATGCGGAAGGCCCAAGGAGAGGAAGAGAGACAGGGAAAATGGCTTGTCAGTGGAGCAGTCAAAACACACACATTTATCAATTAAGTTGTCCATCTTATATGGGCGTGTTTCACTGTGCCCCAAAACAATTACAATACTAACATCAAAGGTCACAAATAATAATAACCAGAAAGTCTGAAATATTGCAAGAATTACCAAAATGTGACAAAGAGACATGAAGTGAACATGTGCTATTAGAAAAATGGCACCATTTTGACACAGGGTTGCCAGAAACCTTCAATCTGAGAATAACACAATATCTGTGACATGCAATGGAGTGAAGCACATTAAAACAAGGTATGGGGAAGCAGATGTAGCTCCGTGGTTGAGCATCTGCTTCCCATGTATGAGGTCCCAGGTTTGATTCCCAGTACCTCCCCCCCAAAAAAGAAAAAAGTTATGCTTGTATGTAGATTTTTCATTATGGTTACACTGAAAAAAAAATCTAACTTTTTTCTAATTTTCTGTTTTCCCTGGGCTATTTAAAAATATACCTCTTACTTTCCATGTATGAGGTATTTTTAAATTAACATCTTTTTTTCTTTCTTTTTGGTATACAATATTTATAATCTGGTCAGAGAACGTGTTCTATATAATTTTTGTGTGTATTTTTGTTGTTTTACTTTTTTTCTATATACTTTTAATTATGAAATTTGCTTTATAGGCCACTACATGGTCAATGTTTGCAAGTGTTCCAAGTGTGACAAAAAAAAAGGTTAGGAAAGTATATCCATATTTATATAGATAGATTTATTATATAAATTTTGTTATAGATGTTCAAATCTTATATAACATCTGTTATACTGTGTTTTTTTTTTAATTTAAAAATGTTGTTTATTATTTTATTTTATTTTTTGTACTGGGTCTGGGACCTTGTATGTGGGAAGTCAATACTCAACCACTGAGACACATCAGCTCCTCTATACTGTTTTATTTTTATCTGATTGTTTTTCAATTAATGAGAGATATATTAAATTTTTTATGGCATGAATGTGAATTTGTCTTTTTCATCTTTTCCTTCTAACAATTTTTGCTTTATATATTTTGAAACTATGCTTTTATGTGCATACATGTATAAAATTGCTATATATTTCTGGTAAATTGAAATTTTGTTTCATTACATAGGAATCCATTTTTCCCTGGTGATGCTTTTATGCCTTAAAATCTACCTGGTCTGATATCAATAGTTATATTAGCTTTATTGTAGAATTTCCCTGGCACATTTTTTTCTCATCCTTTTACTTTCAACCTGTGTATGGATTCTTATATTTTATTTGTATCTCTTGTAAATATCTTACAGTTAATTTTTTTAAACCAGTCTGACAATTTTTGCCTTTTATTCTGGAGCATTTATTCCATTGATAATTATAAACCTTGTTTCTATTCTTTTGAAGTTGCCCAAGAAATTACAACATGATTATTTAAGTAATCTGAGCCTTAATTCATTCCATTTTCCCTCTTCTTTCCAGACAATCAAAGATCTTAGAATATTTTAACTCCAAGTACATCCTCCTGGCTTAATATATTATCTTTCTTGTTTATTTTATCTAAATATCTGAAATACAATTGTTGTGATTGGTTATACAGTTAATTTTTTTTTTAGATTCAATTATGTATTCTCTTTTTATATACTCCTTCCTATGCCTTAGACTTTCTATCTGAGAGTAATTCATTCTGCCTTACGTACAAATGTTAGATTGCTTCAATGAGGTTGGCTGCTGTTGAACTGCCTTAGGGTATGCCTCTCTGACATTGTGTTCACTTCATCCATAATTTTTAAATATTTTAAAATATTTTAATTGGGCAGGAATGTTAGGTTAAAAGTTATTTTCATTTAGCAGATTGAATACAGCAACCCTTTGTTTTCTGGCTTCCATTGACTCAGTTGAGAAAGAAGCTATAAAATTAACCAAAACTTCTCTGAAAATTATCTGTCTTCAGACTACCCAACTTTGTTTAGGATTTTCCCTTTGTCATTTGGTGTGCACTGTGATGTATCCTGTGGATTTATTTATTTTATTTTATTATTTATTTATTTATTTATTTATTTCCTACGTGGTATTTGTTAATCCTGAGGTTGAAGATTGGGTCTTGGCAAAAAATTGAACCACTACCTGTCAAAACATTATTTCTGTGCCACTCTCTCTTTTGCACTTCTAAACTTCCAATGGAATCAGTGCTATGCCTTCTCCAGTTTCTTCCCAAGTCTTTATACCTTCCATATTTTGCATCTTTTAGACTCTCTCTGATGCATTCTTATGCATTTGTCTTATCTTCCAATTTGTTAATTTCCAACTGTGATGGTTAAGTTCATGGGTCAATGGCTAAATTATGGTGTCCAGTTGTTTGTTCAATTAAGCACTGTCCTGATTGTTACTATGAGGGTATTTCAAGGATTTAAGTCATTAGTCAATTGATTGCATCTACGGATGATTACATCTGCAATCAAGAAAGAGATTATCTCCAGCACTGAAAGAAGTATCATCCAATCAGTTGAAGGCTGTAAAGGGAGAACTGATGATTTCAGCAGTGAAAAAGAATTTCTATGTCTACTTTGGCCAGCATCTTCTCCTGAAGAATTCTTTGGAAACTTCCTTAGGATTCTCAACTTGTGGCCTGCCATATGAAATTCAGACTTGTCAATCCCAATGGTCACATGAGTCAATTCCTATAATGAATCTCACAATATTTATAAATATATATCCTGTAGGTTCTGTTATCTGGAAAACCCTGAATAATAAACCAGGTATTTTCATCTCTTCTACTAAACTAAGCCAATGGAATTTTAACATTACCTGTTTAGCAGTTTTATTGAGATAAATTCAAATACCATACGAACTATCCAAAGTGCATAATCAATGGCTTTTAGTATAATCACACTGTTATGCATTCATCACCACAAAAATTTTAAACCATTTCATCACTTCAAAAAGAAAAATTCCACACCCCTTAGCAGTCCTTCCCCAGCCCTACATAACCACTAATCTAACTTCATCTTCATAAATTGGTTTATATTTACATTTTATAAAAATGGAATCATACAATATGTAGTACTTTGTGTCTGCTTTCATTCACTTAGCATAAAGGTTTTTTTGGTCTATTAATATCTGGTAGTGTTAACATAAAGTTGTTCAATTTTAAAGAAAAGCAGTCTTCTATATGCAATTTTACCCATATTCATATTTCACATGCAGTTTTACTATGCTATACAGTTCCATGTTACATTTTTTATCTTTCCTTTTAGTAATATACATGACCTTAGAGTTTCCCTGTAAACCCCTTCTATACCCACATAATAGTACTGCTAGTTCCAGACATTATGTTGAGCTTTCACCTTTTCTGTTCGTTTCCAAAGATTAACACACATCCTTTTTCCAATTCTACACAAGTTAACCCTCAGCTTTCCATTCTCTAACCTCATTCCATTTTCTAGTGACCCATATTCAAGTTATTAGCTCCATGAGATTATGCAATATATTTAGTTCATAGTAACGCATTCATACAGTATTTGTTCTTTTCTGACTGCCTTGCTTCACTCAACATAGTGTCCTCCAGGTTCATCCATGTTGTCATATGTTTTACGACTTCATATCTTCTTACAGCTGCATAATATTCCATCGTGTGTATACATCATGGTTTGTTTATCCACTCATTGGTTGATGGATACCTGGGCTGTTTCCATCTTTAGGCAATCATGAATAATGCTGTTATGAACATCAGTGTGCAGATGTGTGCTCGTGTCACTGCTCTCAGTTCTTCTGGGTATATACCCAGTAGTAGTACTGCTAGGTCACATGGCAAGTCTACTGTAGGGAACTGTTTGGCAAACAGTTCCCTACAGTGGCTGTACCATTCTACACCCCACCAACAGTGAAGAAGTGTTCCTATCTCTCCACATCCTCTCCAGCACTTATAGTTCTCTGTCTTTTTTAAAGTGGCCATTCTAATAGGTGTGAAATGATATCTCATTGTAGTTTTGATTTGCATTTCCCTAATTGCTAATGACATTGAACATTTTTTCATGTGTTTCTTCACCATTTGTATTTCTTCTTTGGACAAAAGTCTATTCAAGTCTTTTGCCCATTTTTTAATTGGTTCATTTGTCTTTTTATTGTTGAGTTATAGCATCTGCCTATATATCATGGATATTAAATACTTATCAGATATGTGATTTCCAAATATTTTCTCCCACTGAGTTGGCTGCCTTTTCACCTTTTTGACAAAGTCCTTTGAGGTGCAAAAGTGTTTAATTTTGAAGACGTCCCATTTATGTTTTCTTTTGTTGCTCATGTTTTGGGTGTAAGGTCCAAGAAAACAAGGTCTTTAAGATGTTTCCCTACATTTTCTTCTAGTAGTTCTATGGTCCTGGTGGTGGATGTAGAATGACCTAATACTTGAAAGTAACTTGCTTCTCTTCCTGTTGCTAGAATACAAAGGAAAGAATTATTTGTAAATTAGAAGAAAATGAGATGCAACCCTCTCTTGGTGCAAATTCCACTTCTAGTGGTTAAGAACATCCTGTTGAAGCAATGAAGTATGAAAACCAGCTTCAACCAGTTGAAGCTGTGCAGAAGAAGCCCCTTGCTCTCCTCACTTCAACTTGCTAATTAACATAGTAAATTTCCCACCCTGAGGTGGAGTTATCCACTCCTTTTTTTGATCATGCAATATATGTGAAGCGTGATTTCCTGAACATACTAATCGTATTTTTATATAACTAGCTATGTATGTTCATCCATATGCATAAAAGCTAATTTATAATCAAAGCAAATGCTAAGTAGTAAGTAGGAAAAAAAAATTTTTTTTTAATTTTTAAAAAAGGAGAGAGACCTAAAATCAAAGATCTCACTGAACAAGTGGAGTAACTAGAAAAAGAACAGCAAACTGCTCCCAAAGTAAGCAGAAGGAAAGAAATACTAAGGATTAGAGTAGAAATAAATGAAATTGAGAACAAAAAAAAGTCAGTGGAGAAAATCAACAAAACCAAGAGCTAGTTCTTTGAGAACTATTTAAGCAAGAGTAAAACCGCAGCACAGGGAGTCGGGTCTGAGTAGCTTTAGACTGACCTTGGCTCCTGTCTGCAGACATAATAAATATAAGTTCTGCCTAACTCTCATGTTAAAGTTTGTTCATTTGTTTTTTCATGTCTCTGGTTATCCCCAAAGAACCAGCTTTAGAGCCTAACACTGGCTTTTACATTTAAGTCTTTGATCCATTTTGAGTTGATTCTTGTATAAGGAGTAAGATAAGTGTTCTCTTTCATTCTTTTGGTTATGGATATCCAGTTCTCCCAGCACTATTTGTTGAAGAGACTGTTTTGTCCCATTAACATGGCTTTGGTAGATTTGTTGAAAACCAATTGGCTATAGATGTGATGGTTTATTTCTGGATTCTCAATTCTATTCCACTGATCGATGTGTCTATCTTTATGCCAATACCATGATGTTTTGACCACTGTAGCTTTGTAATATGTTTCAAGGTCAGGCAGTGAAAGTCCTCTCACATCACTCTTCTTTTATAGAATGCTTTTGGCTATTCAGGTACACTTTCCCTTCCAAATGAATTTGGTCGTTGCTCTTTCTATTTCTGTAAAGTAGGCTGTTGGAATTTAGATTGGCATTGAAATGAATCTATAAATCAGTTTGGGTAGGACTGACATCTACATGATATTTAGTTTTCCTATCCATGAACATGAAAAGTCTTTCCATTTGTTTTAGCATTGTTTTGTAGTTTTCTGCATATAGGTCTTATACTTCTTTGGTTAAAACTGATTCCTAGGTATATGAGTCTTTTTATTGTTATTGTAAATGGAATTTCCCCTCCTGATATTTATTGTTATTGTAAATGGAACTTCCCCTCCTGATTTCCTCCTCAGAATGTTCAATACTAGGGTACAGAAACATTACTGATTTTTGTGTATTGATCTTGCATCCTGTCACTTTGCTGAACTTGTTTATTAGCTCAAGTAGCTTTGTCATAGACATTTCAGAATTTTCTAAATATAAGATCATGTGATCTGCAAATAGTGAGAGTTTTACTTCTTCTTTTCCTATTTGGATGCCTTGTATTTTTTTTTTTTTTCCTTGTCTACTCACTCTAGCTAGAACTACTAGCACAAAGTTGAATAACAATGGTGATAGTGGGCATCCTCGTCTTGTTCCCGATCTTAGGGGGAAGCTTTCAATCTTTCCCCATTAAGTACAATGTTGGCTGTGGGTTTTTCATATGTGCCTTTTATCACATTGAGGAATTTTCCTTCTATTCCTAACTTTTGAAGTGTTTTTATCAAGAAAGGATGCTGGATTTTGTTGAATGCCTTTTCTTCATCAAATGAGATTACCATGTTTGTTTGTTTGTTTGTTTTTCTTTCAATTTGTTAATGTGGTGTATTACATTAATGCATTTTGATATGTTGAACCAGCCTAGCATACCAGGAATAAATCCCACCTCGTAGTGATGTGTAAGTCTTTTCATATGCTATTGTATTCTATTTGCAAGTATTTTGTTGAAAATTTTTGCATCTATGTTCATTAGAGAGATTGGTCTGTAATTTTCTTTTCTTGTAATGTCTTTATCTGGCTTTGGCATTAAGGTGACATTGGCTTCATAAAGTGTGTTGGGTAATTTTCCCTCCTCTTCAGGTTTTGGAAGAATTTAAACAGGATTGGTTTTTCAAAATGCCTAGTAGAACCTGTGAAGCAATCCAATCCTGGACTTTCCTTCATTGGGAGATTTTTTTCTTTTTATAACTGATTCCGTTTCTTTAAATGTGTTTAGATTGTTAAGTTCTTGTGTTTCTGGTAGCATTAGTGTAGATTGTGCATTTCTAGGAATTTGTCCATTTCATCTAGGTTGTCAAGTTTGTTGGCATACAGTTTCTCATAATAGCCTCTTATGAACCTTTATATTTCTGTAGGGTCAGCCATAGCTTCTCCCCTTTCATTTTTTATATTATTCATTTGCATCTTCTCTCTTTTTTTCTTTGTTAGTCTAGCTAGGGTTTTGTCAATTTTATTGATCTTCTCAAAGAACTAGCTCTTGGTTTTGTTGATTTTCTCCACTGACTTTTTTTTGTTCTCAATTTCATTTATTTCTACTCTAATCCTTAGTATTTCTTTCCTTCTGCTTACTTTGGGAGCAGTTTGCTGTTCTTTTTCTAGTTACTCCACTTGTTCAGTGAGATCTTTGATTTTAGGTCTCTCTCCTTTTTTAAAAATTTAATTTAATTTATTTTTATTTTTTAAAAGATATTTATATTATAAATGTCACATAAAAAATATAGGGAATTCCCATATGCCCTGTTCCCCACACCTCCCACATTAACAACATCCTTCATTAGTGAGATACATTCACTGCAATTAATGAACACATTTTGGAGCATTGCCACTAAGAGTGGATTAAAGTTTACACTGTAGTTTACACTCTCTCCCACCCAATTCTGTAGGTTATGGCAAGATTTATAATAGCCTGTATCTGTCATTGCAATGTCATTCAGGACAATTCCCAAGTTCCAAAAGTGCCTCTGTATTACACTTGTTTCCCTCTCCCTGCCCTCAGAACCTAAAGTGGCCACTGCCTCCATTTCCATGGTATAATTTCTTCCATTGCTAAATCACAATATGTCTATAGTAGAATACCAGTAAGTCTACTTTAGTCCATAGTTCATTCCCCAAACCTGAGAATTCTGGGATGGTGATGTCCACTCCACCTCTAATTGAGAGGGGGCTGTGATCCCATAGGGCCAATGGATGGGACTCTCTTGCTTGCAGTTGTAGACTCTCTTGGTTCCTTGGTATGTTGTTTGTCCATCATCACCTTCATGTTAGTTGTCCTGGGTGAGACCAATGAACTGGAGAGTAGGTGTTGCAACTCCATTGAGATTCAGGGCCCAGCTGGCACATGGACAGCCCAAAGATTTAAGTCCCTTGAATATACGTCTGACAACTCTATTACTAATTATAGGTTCAAAGAGAAGGACAGAAGAGCCATGTGTAGGGAAATCATAACTGAGTCCAACTCTGTCAACTCTAGGGAGCATAAATTCCAAAGTAGGACCCACTGGCAAGGCACCAAACTCCTGAGCTATCTATTCTGACTATAGTGTCTGGATGTCTTCAGAGCCCTCAGGAGCCCTGCTATTTGGGGTAGTATCTACTTTGGCAATCAAAAAGATCCTGCTGAGACATGCATACATGCTACCTCGGGAATGACCTCCTGACTCACTTTAAAGTCTCTTTGCCGTATAAACTCATTTATCTTTACCTTTTGCCCCTTTTGGTCAAGGTCTTTTCCCAGCTGCATTGCTAGTTGGTGCATGGTAGTAATCCCTCAGTGCCAGGGAGGCTCATCCCTGGTAGTCATGTCCCACGCTGGGGGGATGATAATGTATTTATATACTGAGTTTGGCTTAGAGAGAGGTCACATTTGAGCAACAAGGAGGCTCCCAGGAGGCAACTCTTAGGCACCCTATAATACTAGACTAAGTTTAATTTCAAGAGTAAAGGTTCATACACAGTCATCAATATCAAGGGCCTGTCAATGGACCATCCTCCTTCAGTAGTCATTGCCCCTGTACTCAAGGGATTCTTACTGATCTGTTAGAGAATGTGGCAGAGCTCATGGGAATTTGGTATTCCTTCAGTAATTGTGTTGAATCTCCACCCAACATGGCAAGGTCCCATGAACATTTGAACACATTTATATGCCTTAAATGTATGCCCAGGTGAACATCCTCCCATGTATCCATCTCAGACAACCCACACCAATGATCCTCCCCTGTCATAGTTGTAACTCTTCTGTGATCCAAAACTTTTTCAAACATGAAGCCAATAAAATAGCCAAATACAATTAATGAGGAAATGAAATAATAATGATAGTTTTAAAATTAAGAAATAAAATACAAAAAAAATTTTTTATATAAATAAATAAAAATTTGGGATAATAAAGATAATGAAAAAATATTTTAAATTTTTTTTGACATTTTCCCTTTCATCATTGTAAGATCTGTTGTCCTATATGTACAGTAACATAGTCTTCTGTTTATTCCCCCATTTTTATTTATTTGTTTGTTTGTTTGTTTATTTATTTATTTATTTTCATTTTGTCCTCAAGAAGTTTTAGGCTACAGAAAAGTCAAGTACCTAATACAGGGGACTCCATATACCCAGCATCCTCCCTTTTTCCCCCTTCTTCTATTAATAACATTATATATGTGGCTGGTACAGTTGTTACAACTGACGCACAAATATTGAAACATAGCTATCAACCATGGTAAATGATTTACATTATGATTTACATTTTGTACCATACAATTTTATAAACTTTGATGCAATTCAAAATGTTCTGTATCCATCATAGCAAGATCATGTAGAACACTTCCATTTCCCACAAAATGCCCTCTATTCCATCTATTCTATTCCTTCCTCCCCCTCCCCTCAGGACCCATGGCAACCACCAGGTTTCCCTCTTTGAAGGAAAAAAATCATAGTTACTTGCAACAACACTGAGGGCTTGACACACTGATCTGCCCTCCCTTATTAGGCACCGCCCACACTTTTGAGCGACTCCTTCCCCTCTATTTGAGAAGATAGTGGATGGGAGTTCACCAACTTCCCAGTCATTATGTGGGACACTATGGCAAGATGAATACTCACACACTCCCTAGAAGCCTGCCTCAGGTGTTCCCTGTCCCAAATGTCCCCCATATCCAACACCCCAAACCAGCATCCCTCACTTGTCATAGTGCCAAAAGAACATTCCCAACATTGTAGTTTCAACCATGTACCCGCCAAGCCCCAGTGTTCACCTGCTCCCTCCCCCAACCCTCCCCTCAGTTCCATGGACAGTCCAACCCACCCTCCCACCCCACCTCCCTGAAAAACCAACACTGCCTAACTTAAAAGTATCATTACACCACTGCCATGCCCCTCCAATGTACAACTGCACACTTTCCCATTATCATATATTTTGCCCAAATGGGAATTAGCTCACAACCTTCTTCTCCCTTTCTATTTCCCGTAAACCTAACTTTCAGATTATAGCTCTGTGAGTCTGCTCAATTTGCTTAATTCATATCAGTGAAGTCAGGTAATATTAGTCTTTTAGTGTCTGGCTTGCTTCACTCAACATAAGGTCCTCAAGATTCATCCATGTTATCCCATGTGTTAATACTGTATTCATTCTTATATCTGAGTAATTTTCCATTGTATGTATGTACCACAATTTGCTTATCCATTCATCTGTTGAAGGGCATTTGGGTTGATCCCAAGTTTTGGCAATAGTGACTAATTCCGTTATGAACATTGGTGTTCATATATCTGTTCATGTCCTTGCTTTCAGTTCTTCTGGGTATAACCCAGCAGAAGAATAGCTGGATCATATGGCAGTTTTATAGTTAGTTTTCTGAGGAACCACTGACTGCTCCACAGTGGCTGCACCATTCTACATTCCCACCCACAGTGGATAAGGGTTCCCATTCCTCCACATCCTCTCCAACACTTATAGTCCTCTGTTTTTTTTTAATAGCCGCCAGTCTAATTGGTTTAAAATGATATCTCATCGTAGTTTTGGTTTACATTTCCCTAATAGCTAGTGAGGTTGAGCATCTTTTCATGTGCTTTTTAGCCATTTGAATTTCTTCCTCGGAGAAGTGTCTATTCAAATCACTTGCTCATTTTTTTAAATGGGTTGTTTGTCTGTTCATTCTCAAGGTGTAGGATTTCTTTATATATGCTGGACATTAGGCCCCTATCAGAAATATGGTTACCAAATATTTTCTCCCATTTAATAGGCTGCCTTTTCACTTTCTTAACAAACTCCTTTGAGGTGCGAAAGTTTTTAATTTTGAGGAGGTCCCATTTATCTATATTTTCTTTCATTGCTCATGCTTTGGATGTAAAATTCATGAAACCATTTCCTAATACAAGATCCTGTAGATGCTTACCTACATATCTTCCAAGGTCGTTATAGTCTTGGCTCTTATATTTAGATCTTTGATCCATCTTGAGTAAGTTTTTGTATAAGTTGTGAAATGGTGTTCCTCTCTCATTCTTTTGTATATAGATATCCAGTTCTCCATTTGTTGAAGAGGCCATTCTACATTCATTGTATAGTTGAATGGCCTGGATGGCCATATACAGCTGACTGTATATGTGAGGATCTGTATCAGAACTGTCAATTTGTTTCCAAAGGTCAGTATGTCTATCTTTGTGCCAATACCATGCAGTTTTTTTTAAATATGTTTTTTTTTTCTAAAAGATACTTAGATTACATAAAATGTTACATGAAAAAATATAAAAATATAGGGGATTCTCATAGGCCCCACTCCCCAAAGCTCCCACTTTTCCCCACATTAACAACTTCTTTCATTGGGGTGGTACATTCGTTGCAAATGATGAACACATTTTGGAACATTGCCAGTAAGGATGGATTATAGTTTACATTATAGTTTACACTCTCTCCCACTCAATTTTGTAGGTTATGGCAGGATATATAATGGCTTGTATCTGTCATTGCAGTGTCATTCAGGACAATTCCAAGTCCAGAAAGTACCCCCATATTACACCTCCTTTTCCCTCCCCTGCCCTCAGCACCCACAGTGGCCACTCTCTCCACATCAATGATATAATTTCTTCCATTGCTAGCTCACAGTAAATCTATAGCAGAATAAGTAAGTCCAATCTAGTCCATATTTTATTCCTCAATCCTGAGGATTCTGGTATGGTGATACCCACTCCACCTCTAATTGAGAGGGGGTTTTGATCCCATTTGGCTGATGGATAAGACTTTCTTGCTTGCAGTTGTAGACTCTCAGTTCCTTGGTATGGTGGTTGTCCATCCTCACCTCCTTGTTAGTTGTCCTGGGTGAGCCCAATGAACAGGAAAGTAGGTGTTCCAGCTCCACAGAGGCTCAGGGCCCAGGTGGCACATGGACAGCCCGAAGAGTCAAGTCTCTTGGGCATACAACTACCAATTCCAGCACCAGCTATAGGTTGAAATAGAAGAGACAGAAGAGGCATGTGTAGAGAAGTCACAACTGAGTCCCATTTGTCACACTCAGGAGCACAAACTCCAAAGTAGGGCCCACTGGCAAGGCACCAAACTCCAGAGCTATCTACCATGACTAAAGGACCTGGGTGTCTCTAGAGCCCTCAGGAGCCCCACTATTTGGGGTAGTATGTACTTTGGCAGTCTATGAGATCCTTCTGAGACATGCATAAGCGTTACCTCTGGAATGACCTCCGACTCACTTTGAAGTCTCTTAGCCATATAAACTCATTTGTCTTTAGCTTTTCCCGCTTTTATTCAAGATCTTTTTCCAGTTGTATTGCTAGTTGGTGCTTGGTAGTAATCCCTCGTTGCCAGCTACTAACCAATGTTAGAGAGGTTCCTGCCTGGATGCTAAGAGCCTCATGTTTCAGACTTTCTCAGAGGCAGTTCTCCAACATTTGCTAGCAGCCCCCTTCCTTTTCCCAGGTAAGAAATAATTCCACTCCCCTCTGCATTCTCAACAAACAGTCATGGTCAGTAGAGAGGGAGATTGAGAGGATTGGATCTCTTTAGTTCCTTGATGGCTTCCAAGACAAACAATGGTGTGGCCCTATCTGGCCTGGAAGGGCTCATAGGACACAGCAGAACAAATTTGGGGGTCAAACCTGAGTCAGCCTTAGGCTGTGTCCCCCTCTCTCTCCATTCCCGGGGAGGTGGATCCTTGGGGCCCCTTTGTAGCCCCCAGCCTCAAGGTCTGAGAATTCAAAAGTGTTTATAATGTGGGGGAGGTTGCTGGGAGTAGCAGCTGCCACTTTTAATTCACAGTTTTGCCACTGTGATTCTTTTCCTTTGTCCTCTCTCTACTGGGCAGTGTCCAGCCTTCTCTTGGTGTCCTAAACCCATAGATTTTTTTCCAGGCTGTTTCTTCCTGTCCTCTAGATATTTTTCTGGGAGAGAAGAGATTACCATGTCTTTCTAATCTGCCATCTTCCCAGAAGTCTTAATATTACTTTTAAATTTTTTCATTTCTAGAAATGTTATTTTATGTTCTTTATTAGATTGCTTTATGTCTTCTCTGTAATATTTTTTTCACAATTTCTTGTTTCCTCTTGGTGTTTTCCAGGTTTCTTAAAATTATTTTAAATATGTAAACAGAGTTGTTTAAAAGTATCTGTCTGATAATTACAATAGTTGCAGTACTTGTGGGTCTTTTTCTACCATCTGTTTTTTCCACTGGTTATCCTTCCTTCATGGTTCTTTTTTCTTTTGGTGCTAAATTACTTTTTACTGTATACTATGCTTAATCATTAAAATTTATTTGTAATAATTATTTCAGTCATAGGACAAGGCACTTTCCTTCAAAGAAATTCTGTGTTAGGTTGTCAATATTTGATATTTTCAATCTTCTCAATTTTTGCTCTTAATATAGTTACTAATATTAAGGTCTTCACACCTTCTTGAGATTGACTCTATTTTATAATAGATCATTATTGTTTATGATGCTACTGAAGCCTATTAGCTAGAAATTGTTTAGGACATTTGGATCTATAATCATTAGTGAAAATGGTCTAATTTTTCTTGTACTGGGCTTTTCTTGTTTTGGACCAAAAGTTATTTAAGTCTTATAGAATAAGTTGGGTGATTTTCTGTCTTTTTCTATTTCCTGAAATAAATTGTATATCATAGTAACTTTTTCTTCATTTGTTTAATTCCTTTACTTTGCCTTTTTTTCCTCTTTTCCTTCATTTCTATTGGACTAACAAAGATATCTGTAATCTATTTTTTCTCCACTGGTTTCAAGGTATAAATTATGTTACTAAACTTCAAGTAAGTTACCCAAATTTAACTATGTATTTTCCTAATAAAGTCTAAAGTTATCTAATGTTTTCTTCCTTTCAAAAATGTATCAAGAATCTCAGCATGCTTTAAAAAACATTAGTTCTCGCATTATGTTATTGTTGTCTATATTTTTAGTTTTACCTTTTTAAACTAAAATACAAAAATTCTTTTTAATATACAGACATAGTTTTCTTTTTACCTTCCTTACTTTTTTCTCCTGTCATCCTTGATCTAGTTCATGTTTTTCTATGCCTGAAATGCACACTATAATAAATATTGTGGCATTATTCTCTAAGTGGTAAATGGTCTTTATGTGACTAAAAAACACCTTTACTTTTACCTCACTCTGGAATGAAAATTTAGTTGAGCATAAAAGTCTAAATTAATAGTGAATTTCCCTCAGGACTTTGTATATATTATTTTGATTACTTCTGAACATTCTTATGGTAGATATCAAGTCTTCTTTCAGTCAAAATATCATTCATCTTTGGGTAATCTGTCTTTTAACTCTGATAGATATTAAGTTTTTAGTCTTTATCTTTGATATTTTATAATTCACTCTTATGTGTCAAGTTGTGGATTTGTTCTTACTCACCCTGCTGAGCATTTGATGCATATTGTTTGACCAAGAACTGAAAAGTTTCTTACATTCTGAAAGACCTCAGCTATTATGTCTTCAAATGTTGCATCTCCACCACTCACTCCATTCATTTCTTCCAGAATTCCTTATAGAGATAATTATCAAATTATTTATCTTTTTGACCCTTAAGCATACTTATGTTACGTATTTAAACTGATATCATAAAATTCATTTCTCCATAGCAAATCCACAGAGAAAGAAAGTGGACTATAATTTACCTGAGGATCAGAGAAGAGGGAAAGAGGGTATGTATGTTTGGTGGAAATGGAGTATGTATAAATAAATTTAATTTTAAAAATTTATTTCACTAGAATGAATTTATATTGGAAATATACATTAGCTTTTTCCCTTTTAACATTTGATTTCTTCAGATGGTTTAGAATTGTATTTGCAGCCCCATTTGAGTTATAGGAACTCTCTCACTCTGTCCTGAGTGACTGCTCTCTTTGTAGAAAGTTGGAGGTTGCCTTGTGCCAGGCCCTAGAATTAGGTTTTATAATACCATGTCAGGATTTTGGCTAATACTGATTCTGAAATTTTTACAGATTCAGCTGGTGACTTTGTTCATTTCTTTGTCACATGGTCCTTTCATTTCCCCCTTGCCTCCCGAGCCTACAGCTTGCTCTACAGCCGCAGATCAAGCACATTTTCTGTAAAAGATTTTCTCAGTCTCCTTTCACTGTGACAAAGACGCTGAACCTGTCTGCTACCTTCAGTCTAACATGGAACACTTCTCTTTACAGGTACTCCATTGACCTGAACTTCTGTCTACCAATGCTTACTTTCTGATTAGTTTTAGCCTCTAGCAATAAAAGGGTAGCTTGTAGCAGGACAATGTTCTGGTCAAGATGAATTGAAAAAAAAAAATAGATAGGAATTTTTTTAAAAATATGTTTTAAGTCTTTGCAAATATAATGAGACAGCTTGGACTTAAGGGGCCATATCTTAAAAGAAAGGAAGCACATTGAAGTGAGCAAAATTTTCTGCAAGTAATGTTTATTCTTATGACAAGAGATGAAGATGAAGCTGAGAGTCTTGGCAAAGCCTTGATGAAAAAAGATGAAATAAATAAATAGCAAAAATATTGAAAACATCACAAAGTTAATGATTAAAGACATACACACACATATGCAAAAATATAATGTGTATATATATATATATATATATATATGGAATCTTGCACCTGTCAAGGAAGCCAAGACTTGGGGAAACAAGATCTGTGAAAGAGAGAGGAAAGTAAACCTGATAATTAGTGATTTAGACCAGAGTTTCTTATCCTTGATACTATTGATATTTGGGGACAAATCATTCTTTGCAGCAGGGGACTGCTCTTTTCAGTGTAGGAAGTTTAGCAGCATCCCTGGTCTCTATCTATTAGATGCTAACGGTCCATCTCTCTCAGAGTTCTGAGAACCAAAAATGTTCTAGGCATTACCAAATGTCCCTTGGAAAGCAAATTCTCCCCTAGTTGAGAACCACTGGCTTAGACCCCTGAAATATTTGCTAAATATTTAAATCATGCAAGATAAGAGGCTAAAATGTCAAGTAGAATAAAGTTGCATCACAGAGCAGAATTTTCAAATCACAGGATATTAAGGAGATAAAAAAAAATTAGAGTTTCTGGGAAGGGGGGTGGGAATCCAGGCTCTGAATTGGTACTTATTTATAGAGAACTGTACCTAAGAATTGGGGTAACCTATTTTAGTCCAAATCCTATGACAACTGCAAAACTGTCCTTAATGAATTTAGGTTATGAAAGATGATCAGCTCTATGATAGTTGCTTGCCAGACAACAAAGGGAATACTCTCTGGAAGAAGATAATATCAGCCAGAAACTCCCCAATTTTTATGTACAATCTTATGCATTCAATAGAAACTTACAATGCATACCAAGAAATGAGACCAAGGGAAAATAAAACAGACAATAAAATAGATCCATAGGTGATCCAGGTATTGAAGCTTATCAAATATGGACATTAAAATAAATATTATTCAAAAAACCTATACTACACAGTCAGGAAAGTAGATATGATTGAAGTTATAAAACTTAAATCTTTAAGAATAGCAACAAATGCAACTTTTAGAGCTAAAAATATAATAACTGATATTGAGAAATCAAGAAGATGGGTTTAATAGTAGATAGGACACAGATGAGAAGAGGATTAAAACTGGAAGAAAGGTCAGTAGAAAATATGTACACTGAATTTTGGAGAGCACATAAGATGAAAAATATAGAAGACAGCAAATCACTTATATGTAATGTGGTGAAAAGGGTCTAATTGTAATGGAAGTACCAGAGAGGAAAAGATAAAAATAATACAGAAGTAATGTTTTAAGATTAAGCATTTTCTAAAATAATAAAAGGTATTAAGCCACATATTCATAAAGTGCCACAAACCCCAAGTAGCTTAACTAAAAAGAAAGAGCATCTAGGCATATCACAATAAAATGTCTGAACCCTAACAAAGAAAAAAGTAGGTTTTAAAAGCATACAGAAAAAAGAAAAAAAAAAAAAAAAAAAGCATACAGACAGGACTTCTGGGAAGATGTCATCAGAGTAGGTAGGCAGAGCTCAAATCTCTCACAAAAACAATGGAGGAAGGGCAAAGAGCTGTCCAAGGAGCTGCTTTGTGGATCTGCAGACCAGGAGAGTGCTATGAATCCTCCAGGAGGGTGAAGGACAGAGCCGAAGAAGCCAAAATGAAAACCCTGAGTTTCTAACACACACAGTTGGAAATGAGACCCATCCCCCACCATCAAGGTGAACAGCCTGGATACAAACTGGCTCACTGCATCCAACTGAGAGGGGAACAGACATCTTCCTCCTTGGGGAGAGGGAGGTTATGGTGGAGGGTGGAGAGTTTCTTTTCAGTGAGTTTGGCTAGCAGAGCTCTCATTGAATCTTGACTCTGGCCAGACCAGAATCACTGGCAAGTGGAGGTTGAAAGAGGTGCCTCTGAGGAAAGCTTCACTGATGAGTGCCATCTGCTGGCCAGCATGAAACTGCAAGGAGAAAAAAACTGCTTTTAGAAGTCTCTTGTCTCAGTCCCCTCAGAGCAGGTCTGAACCCCATTAGTGAGTCTCTGGCCTTATTTTGACAACTTAAGCTGGGCAATTTTAAAGACTTAGAATTTCTAAGTTGAACCATAAATCAAACAAGAGCTGTGACACAAAACCACTAGGCAAGAGAGGAATTGACAGAGTAAATTCACCAACATATTCAGATGCCTTGCAAAAAAAAATTATAAGCCATACTAAGAAACTGGAAGAGATGGCCCAGCCAAAGGAGCAAAGCAAAAATAAATCTTGATGAGACACTTGATTTAAGACAACTGATCAATGATAATCACATAAATCTCCTAAATCAATTCAAGGAGTTGAAGGAAAATATGGCTAAAGAGGTAAAGGATATTAAGAAGTAATTGGATGAGCATAAAGAAAAATTTGAAAATGCACCAAGAAAAGTAACAGAGCTTACGGGAATGCAAGACACAATGGTTGAGATTAAAAATAAATTAGAGGCATAGAACAGCAGATTTGAATTGATGGAAGACAAAAATAGTGACTTGGAGGACTGAGCACCTGAACCTGAAAAGACAGAACAGAAAGAGAAAAGAATGGACTCTAAGGGAATACTATGAACAACTGTATGCCAAAAAATTAGATTCACTGGATAATGGGTAAATTCTTAGAAATACACAAACTATCTACATTGACTCAGGAAAAGAAAAAAAGAAGAAGAAGAAGAAGAAGAAGATCTCAACAAACCAATTACTAGTAAAGAGATTGAATCAGTAACCATAAACTTCCCAACAAAGAAAAGCCCAGGACCAATGGCATCACAGGAGAATTCTACCAAACATTCCAAGGAGGCTTAATTCTAATTCTGCTAAACTCTTCCAAAAAAAATGAAGAGAAGGGAATACTCCCTAACTCATTCTATGGTACTGAGAAAATTGGATCTCCATTTGGAAAAAAAAAAAAAAAAAAGGAGGATCCCTCCCTCACACCATATACAAAAATCAACTCAAAATGGTTCAAAGACTTTAATATAAGAGCTAGAACTATCAAATTCCTAGAGGAAAAGATGGGAAGCATCTTCAGAACCTTGTGTTAGGCAGTAGTTTCATTGACTTTATACCCAAAGCACAAGCAACTAAAGAAAAAATAGATAAATGGAATCTCATTAAAATTACAAACTTTTGTTCCTCAAAGGACATTTTCATGAAAGTAGAACAGCAGCCTCACAATGGGAGAAAATATTTGGAAATCACATATCTGATAAAAGATTATTTTTCAGAATACGTAAAGAAATCCTTCAATTTAACAACAAAAAGACAATCAGTTTAAAAAAATGGACAAAAGACTTGAATAGACATCTTTCCAAGGAAGATACACAAATTGCCAGGAAGCAGATGAAAAGATGACATCATTAACCATCAGAAAAATGCAAATCAAAATCACAGTAAAATACCATTTCACACTCATTAGAATGGTTGCTATTAAAAAGAAAGAAAGCAACAAGTGTTGGAGAGAATGCAGAGAAATAGGAACACTCATTCATTGCTGGTGGCAATGCAAATTGGTGCAGCCACTATGGAACACTGTTTGGCGGTTTCTCAGAAAGCTTAGTATAGAACTACCATATGACCTGGCAAGTCCACTACTCCATACATACCTACAAGATTTGAAAGCAGGGACTCAAACAGGTATATATACCCAGATATTCATAGAGGCATTATTCACAACTGCCAAAAGATGGAAGCAACCCAAATATCCATCAACTGATGAATGAATAAATAAAATGTGGTATACATACACAAAGGAATATTATTCAGCGATACAAAGAATGAAGTCCTGTTACATGTAACAACATGGATGAACCTTGAAGACATCTTGTGGATTGAAATAAGCAGACAGAAAAGGACAAATATTGTATGAGATCACTGATTGAAACACTTGGAATAAGCAAACTCATAGAGTCAGAAACCAGAATATATGTTACCAGGGAATGAGGTCAGGATAGAGAATGGAAAATTAAGGATTAAAATGTACAGGGTTCTTATGTGGAATGATGGAAATATTTTGGTAATTGATGGTGGTGATGGTATCACAACATTGTGATTGCAATTAACAGCACTGAAATATATGACTGAATGTTAGGTTTTATATATTGTAACAGAATAAATTTTTTACAAAAAATCCATGGTACTACACTACACAAACAGTAAACTCTAAGTTAAACCATTGACCTTAATTGGTACTACAATAATGAAAATGTGCTATCATCAATTGTAACAAATGCTCCACAGCAATGCAAGTTTTTGTTGGGGGGTTGTGTATGGGAATCCTGTATTTTGTGCATGATTGTTCTGTAAACCCACAACTTCTCTAACAAAGAAAAACAAAATTCCAAGGTGAGAAAAAGTAACATGAAAAGGTGCACACAGAAAACTACAAAACATTCTTGGGAAAAACTAAAGACCTCAACAAATAGCAAGAGACATCATATTTAAGGATCAGAAGACTCAATACTGTAAATATATCATTTCTCCCAAATTGATCTGGGTACTTTTTATATACAAATTAACAAGCTATTTCTAAAGTTTATACAGAAATGTAAAGAATCTAGAATAGCCAAAACAATTATGAAAAATGACAAAGTTGGAGGACTTACACTACCTGAATTCAAGAATCTCTACAAAGTTACAATAATCAAGAGAGTATTGTATTGGTGTGAAGATAAACATATGTATAAATAAAACATAATAGAGATTCTAGAAATGGACTGACCCACATATAATTGATAGATTTTCAACAAAGGTGCCAAATTAATTCAGTGGGAAAAATATAGTATTTTCAAAAAAGGTTCTGGGACAACTGTATATGCAAAATTGAACCCCAACCCTTATTCCACATCATATAAAAAAATTAGCCTGAAATGGATATAGACTTAAATGTATGAATTAAACCATGAAATTCAACAAGCACCATAGGAGAAAATGTTTGTAATCTTCGTTAGCAAAGACATCTTAAATAGCACAAGAAAAGCACAAACCATAAAGAAATGGCAATTGGACATTATCAAAATAAAAACATTTTTCTCTTCAAAAATCATTTCTTAAATTAAATATTTTATTTTTTCTAAAAGATACTTAGATTACATAAAATGTTACATAAAAAATATGTAAGGGGTTGCCATAGGCCCCACTCCCCACACCTCCCACTTTCCCCCACATTAACAACTTCTTTCATTAGTGTGATACATTGATTGTAATTGATGAACACATTTTGGAGCATTACCACTAAGTATATAATATAGTTTACATGGTAGTTTACACTCTCTCCCACTCAATTCTGTAGGTTATGGCAGGATATACAATGGCCTGTATCTTTCGTTGCAATGTCATTCAGGACAATTCCATGTCCCGAAAATGCCCCCATATTACAACTGTTTTTCCCTCTCCCTGCCTTCAGCACCTCCAGTGCCCACTGTCTCCACATTAATATATAATTCCTTCCATTGTTAGAATCACAATAAGTCTATAGTAGAATACCAGTAAGTCCTCTCTAGTTCATATTTTATTCCCCAATCCTGAAGATTCTGGGATAGTGATGCCCACTCCACCTCTAATTGAGAGGGGGCTTCGATCCCATATGGCTGATGGATGAGACTTTTTTGCTTGCAGGTGTAGACTCTCTCAGCTCCTTGGTATGGTGGTTGCCCATCCTCACCTTCTTGTTAGTACATAATACATAATAATTTAGAAAAACTAAAACTAAAATAAAATTTTTAAATTAGTATATTAAAAAATAATGAAAAATATTTTTAAAAAATTTTTTGGTGTTTGGCCTTTCATCACAGTAATATCTGTTGTCTTGTATGTACAGTGACATTTTCTTCCATTTCTTCCCCAGTATCTTACTTTTTTTCATTTTGTCTTCAAAGAAGTTTTAAGTCACAGTAAATCACATACAGAATATAGGGACTCCCATATACCCAACATCCTTCCCCTTTTCCCCCCTTCCTGTATTAATAACCTTTTTAATATGTGGATGGTACATTTGTTACAACTGCTGTACAAATATTGAAACATAGCTACTAACCATGGTCAATGGTTTACATTATGGTTTACATTTTAGACCACACACTTTTATAAATTTTTGCTGAAATTTAACATGGCCGGTACCCATCATTGCAAGATCATGCAGAATATTTCCATTGCTCCCTAAATACCCCCTCTTCCATCTATGCTATTCCTCCCTCCCCCTCCCCTCAGGGCCCACGGTGACCACCAGGCTTCACTCCTTGAAGGACAAGTTTCATAGTTACTTGCAACAACACTGAGGGCTTGACACACTGGTCTGTCCTCCCCTATTAGGAACCACCCATGCTCTTGAGAGACACCCACCCCTCTGTCTGAGAACATATTGGGCCTCCCCAGGATGGGAGTCTAACTCCATCCTGCTCATTATGTGGGTCTCCACCCACTTATAAAACACGCTATGACAAAATTATCACTCGCACATTCTCTAGAAGACTGCCCCAGGTGCATCCTGTCCCGAATGCCCTCCCTCCCCGCCCTGCCATCCAACACACTAAAATGAAAAGGCAAGTCACAGAGTGAAAGAAAATATTTTTAACAGATGTAGGATTATTTCCAGAATATACAAAGAATTATTTCAACTCAATAACATGAAGCTAAACAACTCAATTTAAAAGAACAAGCAAAATGTTGAACAGATACTTCACTAAAGAAGACGTTTAAATAGTAAAGAAGCACATACAAAGAGGTTTACTTTCATCAGGAAAACGTAAATTAAAATCACAATGACATACCACCCCACACCTAAAGTGAAAGGGCTAAATTTAAAAGATGAACTGTTATAAATATATTTATTTATTTATTTATTTACTGTAATAGCAAACTCTAAGGAAGATTTGTAGAAATTAAAATTCTTATATATTGCTGTTAGGAATGTAAATTTTACAACCACTTCAGAAAATAGCTTGGCAGTTCTAAAATATTTAAACATACACTTACATTATGACTCAGCAGATTCACTCTTAGGTATTTACATGAAAGAAAGAAAACCAAAGACTCCTACTAGAATTTTCACAGCAGTTTGTTTCTTAATGTCAAAAATTGGGAAGAATCCATATGCCCATCTGTGGTAACTGGATAAGGAAATTGTGGTACATCCATACAATTCCACATTACTCTGCAATAGAGAGGAGCAAATTATTTTTATGTGCTACAACCTGGATGAATCCCAAAATAGTATGCTTAGTTAAAGATCCTAGAGAAAAACGTGTGTGAATCAATTTTTATGAAATTCCAGAAAAGCTAAAACTATAGGGACAGGAAACCTGTGTTTTCCTGGAGTATCAGGTGCTTGTACCTGGGTAGGCACACAGGGTGATAAAAAAAAAATCCCCATCGTGTGATAACATTGTAAAAACTGATCAAATTGCCTACCTGATTGGTGAATTTTATGATACATAAATTATACTTCACTAAATCTGATTTTTTAAAATAGAAAAGAAAATTGTTAGGTATTGATATTGTAAGGCCCAATTCTAGTCTTAAAATCCAGAAAGATAATCCTGGCCCTGCTATAATGACCAATGTCAACACCAGGATGGTAAATGTGTCATAGATAAATGATGTTCCTAAGGATTATTAAGAACTTGGGCTGTTTTTTCCACCAGTGTTTTAGGTTTCTCCCCTACCTGTGAGGAGTCCTAGGAAATTCCTGAAAAAGAAGTTTTAAAAATATCTTTATCCTATTTATATAGTAAAAATCTGGTCGGCAATGCAGCGGGATGGAAGCAGGTGGAGGTAATTTTCCAAGGCTGGTAATGAGTTAATGGAGTCCCTTAAAGATTATGTAAATTGGCTAAATTTTACATCTAACACATCAAACAAGAGCAGAAGGAAAATGAATTTGCAAATATAATAAATATCCTCTGCCTTAGTAGTCTGAAACAAAAATTAATATGGAAAACTCCAACCTTATGCATTACCCTTAAGAGAATCTGCCTACTATAAAATAAAGGAGGTTCTGCTCATACCAGGTCAGATGCGAGCACAACCGGCAGGTGTGCAGTTTCTCTTCTGGAAGAAGTTGTTAAACCACGTAGGGCATGGCAGAAGTACTCTCATGCTTTTCAGGACACTAGAGAGTTCACCAGGAAGAAAGAAGAACATGCATATCACAGCAGTGCAATCTAGTGCACAATTTCATTATGGAGAACTCATTGTTTTACATGTAGGACTTGATTCCCTTCGGGCCTAAAGTGTCATGAAATGTTCGTTACACAGCACGGTTGGGGGCTGGAGAGCTATAGCTAATTCTCGTTGGCACCGAAGCCCTGTGCAAATGACAAATGGATGGGTAACTGTCAAGAAATTAAATTATATTAAACAGTGAATCTTTATAAGACTTTTTATCCAAAAAAACCTAGTAAATGACTTGGAAATTTATTTGCCGCATATGTAACAGTCACAGAGTTAAAATCCTTAATATAGCATAATACAACTATGAGCAAATGATTAGACACAAAGAAATTCCCAGAACTGATGAATATGTATAAAATGATATTCCACCTGGTGAGTAATGGAGTAGGTGCAAATTAAAATAAAAATTAAGTATCTATTTTTTATATCTAAAATTGACACAGAGGAGAAGTTGAGGTAAAAACTGTCCAGAGTGGCCAATGGTGGGGGAAATCATTGGTAGCAGAAAAAACTGGCACTACCTTTGTGGAAAGCATTTTGGCAGGTGTCTGTCCAAACTGTAAAGCACGTTTGTCTGGTTTCATCAGTTCTTCTTCCAGAAATTAGTCCTACCTAAATATAAACTCATGTATGAAAACATGGTTATTTCATACAAAGATTTTTATATTTCTTTTATTGTTTGAATCAGGAAAATATTGGAAACCATTTTAATTCCATATGCTACACCCACACTACAGAATGCTTTACCGCTTTGCAAAAAAGAAGTTAATCGATCCACATACAGGGCCTAGAATCAGACCCAATGTAACCCATTTTCTGAAGGTTCACTCTTTAATTCTGTTGGCTTTTTTACAATGATCATAGTTTACTTTAATGTTGTTTTAAATCCAAAGAAAAAGGAAAGAAAAAAATATTCCTTTATATGAATGGACCAAAAGATTAGTTTATTGCATTTTCTCTTTCTTCCTCCTTTCCTTTTCCCCTTCTTCCTTCCTCTCTCTTCTTTCAATACTTATCAAATTATTTCTATGAACTAGTTATTGTTCTAGATACTAGGATATAAATATTTAGTACATATCAGGGAGGTATAAACACAAACAACAATTACAATATTATATGATAGTGTCATAGTAGAGATATGCACAAATCCTGATATGAGCACAGAGAAACAAGTGATTGAAGTTTGAAGAGGAAAGGGAAGGGATCAGAGAGAAAGCAAGAAAGATGTGAAAGCAACACGTTTTCCAGACAGATCATTAGACAAAGTTGCCTCATGAAGAGAGAACCAGAATTTAGCATCAAACATTAAAGCTTCCTGATTCTGAGTAGAGGTGAAAGAGAAAAAAGAAAACGATTCTGTACGAAATCAGACAAACGCTATCAGAATTCATTAGAGTAGTAAAAATCTGACCACAGTTTGCAAGCTTGTGAATTATTTACTTCTTAGCTAATGAAAAGCCTCTGAGAATCTTAGGAGTCCAAAATGTCCTTGTTCCCTCAGGGTAATGGAAATGCCTCCAGTTGCGGTGTTTTGTGTTTCGTGTATGTTTGTTTGCTTGTTTTTTCCCCTACAGCTGTTTGTGAATTTTTCCAAATTTATAAGCCATCAAGAAACCAGAGATTGGCAAATTTTAATAATGTGGTCATCACTTTTTGAGTGCCCTGATTCATGCTAGTCACACTAAGTATATCACAACCACAATTTCAGAAGGAAAGCAGAAGAATTCCGTGAGGAAGATATTGTTTTCCCTACTTTCAGATGAGAAAAAAAGGAGAAGAGGTTAAGCAATTTGTCCAATGTGAAAGCACTCGCAGTCTGAATTGAATTTCTGGTTTTGTGCTTCTATGCTGGTCTCCCTCCACCACGATTTCTTTGAGACCGAGCTGATATCTTTTTCTGATTGTGAGGACAGGGATCATGTCCGAGTGTTTAATAGCACAAAGGAGGGAAACATTTCTTTCTCATTGCTTAAATCAATAAGGTGTCATAGCAACAAGGACCATTTAAATCGCCAGTTAAGCCCAAATTTATATTAGAATGGTTCTAGAGTCCTTCCCCTGCTCAGCTAGGTTGCTGTATTGATGACAAAAATAAGTCTATAAAAGTGAGTTTATACAGCAGTGGTTTTAGTAAGAAAAAATGAAAATGTTTCCTTTTACCTTAAAAAATAAATATTAATTAACCTCAATTGTCTCCTTAATACTTTTTAAGTTTCTCTCTTTTGGCATTTGCCGTATTCAACTTCAAATTATGTTTACTTTTGTGCTATCTGGCCCTTGTCAGTAATATCTGTTTATTTCTGTTTCTACCCCATAATGCTTAGCATTATGCCATACTAGTTGTATAAGAAGAATTTGTAGAATTAACTAATGAAATACTAAATATCAATAAATTAAACAAAATAGACTTTCACATTATATGTGTATGAGACAGGCTTTGAGGAGCTCAAAAGTGCTTGTTGACTTTGGAAGAGAATTATGTTTTCATGTAATAAAAATAAACACAATATTCATCTTGAATATTGAATTTAGTCTACATCAAAGGGACATGGAAAAACCTGGAGGCAGTACAGAAACACAGACACAGAATCATCTCAAGGAAAGAAAAGAATTGGAAACTATCTGATTGATATCCAGGGGAAAAAAGTGACAAATTATGCTGCACAAATCTTTTAATGTATGTTAAGTATTTATTTATTTTGTGGTATAAAATATGAAAAACATGGTTCAAATATTTTTTAGAAAATTACAGTCTCTCCTTCCAGCCTTTGTAAAGTTTACTGCAGTCGCAAGATCTCTTATGTGATGCATGAAGAAATAATGAAGAACAAAGAGGTAATGAATATATAGGTCAAGATTTGCCTTGCCAGCTAGTGAGACAGGCTGACAATTTGGGAGCAGCAGCTCTAGAGAAAAGCTGAGAAATTCTGGTTCTATTTGTACATCTCCTGTGCCAGATGGGGCCCCTGCCTGGAGAACGAAGGTGGGGGATGGATCAGCAGTGGGACTGGCATTTTGAACGATGAGCCTGTAGGTCAATGGATCACAATCTGCTCAAGAATATGATGCCAGAAAGATGACACGACCATTTGACATCCCAATAATGTCCTCGGTAACATATGCAATCAGTTCACAAACCCAACCCCAGCACAGTTGGCCAGAGTTGGGGGAATGGGTGGAGACTTGTTGGCACTCCCAAGAAGACAGGTGGAGAAGCTGAGAATTAAGCTGTTTGCTCAGCCAGCAAAGAGAGAGAGGTGTCAGAAGCTTCTGTCCTTTTTTCTTTGGTCTAGATATGTTACCTGTGAAAGGGCCATAGCCTGACTTTGTAATTAACGGTAAGTCCAGATGCAGAGATGGTGAGTTAGTTATTTAAATATATTTCTATTCCACCAGATAGGAAACCCCTTGAAGGCAGAAACTGAAGTATTGTTATCTCCTTCCCATACTGCCTAACAAGATGTATAGTGAAGGTTTCTTTGTTGCAGGTATTTTTTGAATAACAGAGTGTGTGTGAATGTACTTTACAAATTGTAAAGTGCTATTGGAATGCTTTCGGTTGTTTCCAAAGAAATGGAAGCAAGAGAGAAAAAAATGTAAGTTTTAATTTTAAACAAAAGCAGGGAATTTTAATATATCAATGCCGCATCCTAGAAGCAAAAGTTTTGCTCTGCACAGCAATCCTTAACACCACCATGCGTCTCTGAGTACCTTCTTTTATCTTACTTTGTAAGTGAAAAATGAGTGTGCATTAGTGCTCTTGAGTCCTCTTTGGAATGCACCTAGAATGCAAGTGCTGCCATCAGGCAATCATGAAAGTGTGAAATGGAAAAGAGCTAACAGTGCCTCATTATTATGGATGAATCCCAAGGTGTGGGGAAGTTCACAGCACACTTCAGAAGCATCAGATCAGGTTTTCACTGAGTACTTAGATATAGGAATGTGAGTATAAGAGTAAAAACAGTTTTAAAATAATTTTAATAATAATCTTACTTTATGGAATTCCACCTACATGCCAGTCATTGCACTAAGTACTTTTCATGAATTTATCTCATTTAACCCTCACCACAACCCTAAGAGATGTATATTCCTGCTATTCCATTGCAGAGATGAAGAACCTGAGGCTAAGGGAAGTTAAGGAAGTTCCTCCACAGTCACGCATCTATTGAATCAGGATCCAGCTTCAGACTCTCAATCACCAACCTCACTTCCTTTATCTTTATGATATAATATAGCTTTCACTAGAGAGAGAAGAGTAGAGGATATCTAGAATAGCTGAAACTTCCTTGCTGGATCTAAGAGTTTGAGAAGCTAGAGAAGTTTAAAACATTTGCAATAATTTCAATCTTACCTGAGACAATCATTGTAACATAAACCCAAATGCAACGGATTTTCCCATCTCCATTATTACGGCCTGATCTCAGCCACCATCATCTTCTCTCAGGTTATTGCAGTTGTCTCCAGCTTCCTCCTTTATTCTTATATAGTCTACTCTTATCTCGGCAGTCAGAGGGATTCTTTTAAAATGAAAGTCAGATTATGCTGCTCTTCACCTAAAAACCCATCCAGAGGCTTCATATGTCCTTGGAGTAAAAGCCCAAGCCCTTCTAATGGTCTTGGAGACACTACATTGTCTAGCCAGCTACTTGGCCTCGCCTCCAAACTTGCTCCCTCTTATTGCTCCTTTGCAGCCATACTAACCTCCCTGCTGTTCCCAGGCTCTTTGTACTAGGCTGGGGGAACATTCTTCACCAGACAGCCATTTGAAGTTCCCCCTCAGTTGTTTGGGTTTCTGCTTAAGTGTCATCTTATGAGATCTTCCTTGATTGATTGAAATAAAAGGCACCCCTCCCTAGCACTCCCTATCTCCCTGTCCCTATATTATTTGTCTCTAGAGCATGTATCACCATCTGACCTTCTAACTAATTGTTTGTTTGTTTTATGCCCTAAACCCTGAAATAAGAGCTTCACAAGGACTTTTTCTTCACCGCTGTATTTCCAGTTCCTACAACAGTGCCTAGCATGGGTCCAGTAAATATTTGCTTAATGACTCAATGCAAAACAAGGTCACTTTTGGCATATCCTTCCTAGTTTATTATGAATAATGAAAAGTCTAATTACTGTGAGAGAAGGAAGCAGGACCTCTGGTGGAAAAAACAGAGGAGACGATGCTAAGTTAGGAAACCGAAGGACAGGAACAGATGAATCAGGCCAATAAGTAACAAAGGAGATGCTAAAATCATTTTATTCCATTATCAGAAGCTGGGAAGGGAACTCTCAGGAATGATGAACAACACTCTTTGGGGCCTGTCCCTTCTACTATTGACATATGGAAGCCTAGGAACATGCTTTCCGAGAAAATCCTTATGGCCCATCATTGTCCAATCAATCGCAGCTCTTGAGTAGAAAGAGATGATAAGGAGTCCTAAGGGTCCTAGGTTAGATGTCATGCAGTTGGACTGCCAAGTACTCAGCAAAAGCCTGGTGGCAGCAGTGCAGGCATTTATATGAATGAATCCTCATTTTCAGGGGGTGGGGGAACACACTGCTGAGAATGTAGCCATTCAGGTCAAATCTCCTTTAATAAATTGCATCAGCACACACTGATAAATTTTCACAAAGGTACGTATGACGACTTAGAGGTGACTTTTAGGCCCATCATAACATGGTTAAGTATGTCTATTGTTGAAGTTCAATTTACTCCATCAAAACCAGCCTTTTTTCAAGAATACAAGGTGTGCTTTTCATAGGTTTCATTTTCCTGGAAGGCTCTGCTATTTTGGTTGAATTTGATTTTAGAGGTGTTGATTATTTGCAGATGCTCAAGAAGAGACGACCAAAAAAGTTTTTAGAAGTTCTTCACAAAGTTTTAGAAAGTAGGAATAAAGAAGTCAACTGCAACATAAGGATGCAGAATCTAAGAAAGCCAGCCTGGTCTATGTAGTGTTGAAGAAAACGGATTCTGGACTCAAAGTCTGAAAGCCTATTGTGTGATGTCATCTTGGGCAAACAGTCTAATCTCTATAAGCTTCCATTTCTTCATCAGTAAAAATGAGAAGTGACTATTCACTGAAGAAAGCATTTGTGAGTCATAAATGTGGTAGAGTTTATAAAGCACAAGGCTTGACAACAGCAAGCGCACAATCAGCCATGATTCCCACCACCTGTTCCTTCTGCCCACGCCCCTCACCCTTCATCCTTCTGACTCCCTTAGCTTTGTCAAAACCATGGTAACTGAATGCAAGCATCAGACAAGTGACAGCCATCCATCAGCGAGATGAGACTTTAGATCTTTGCTCTCTAGTCTGGTTATTTACTCATAGAAGAAGCCAGCTGCTTTGAGAACTGAGTGAACTCTTTTGATGCTGCAAACATCTTGCTTCACAGTCATGTTTCACCAACATGTCTGGGCCATCCCAAAGATGTCAGGAATCTCTATGCAAAGCTGCTCCAACACCTCCTCTTCAGACGTCAGCTGTCACGGATCACCTCCACAACAAATCAGTTACTTATTTTTAATGAAGTTTCTCGTGTCTGCTCCAGCCTCTGAACGCATACGATCTTCTTCAGTTTAAATAAAACAAGTAGTAAAGCTCTGTCAATTTGTTGCCTGAAAGAAAACAAAAAGTGATCCTGGAACCATTTAACAGCTTTTAAATTTTTATAAAATTTAACACATTGGTGATACGTAATTTAACTTTTGCAAACTGGGCCACTGGAAAATATCTTGAATAATCTTTCTCCTTTATTAAAAAAAATTAATAAAATGAGACTATTATGAAGTCTAAAGCCTTTCTCTATTCTCAAATTACAACTGTACAGCAATTGAAACATGTTTGGAAGTAAAATCAATCAGTCCAAGCTTTATCAAGGCCAAATCGTATCTCTTAGAAGACTGAGCAGCGGGCGGTCAGCCTAAGCCTGTCCGTGGGAACGCTGTTCTCTAGAAATCCTGACTGCAGAGGTCAAAGACTGAGAAAATGGAACATTTGGCTCTTCATTGGCCTCCTCGGTGCTTTCTCATCTTAGCATATTTCATTTTCTTGGCACACGTCAGTGGCATATCACTAAGTCTTTGTAACACTTCTTCAGTCCTTAGTATTTAAGTTTCAAGATCATTAATAAAACAGCAGCTTGAGAAGGCAGCACCCCAGGCAACCCACTATGACGGCAGGTAGGATTTCTGCCTGATTTTCAGAGCCATTAGCATAGTCGAAGTTGAATTTCATAAATAGCGTGTAAGGTTCATGGAAGGATAAGTAGACATAGACATTCTTTTTTGCCCCTGTTGAATGTTAAAGTAGAAATTATAAAGTTTCCAGTTTCTTCTGTTTCCATTAGCGTTTGCTTTCCTGTTATAAAAGAACATTCTATGCATATTTAAAATTTGAGAAAATTATAGAGAAGAAATTATGTTTCATAGTCCCTAATTACATTTTCTTCCAGTTTTCTATGTCAGTTTTAACCGTCCTTTTTGAGCTTCCATTTTGTTGTTAGATAGTTGAAATAAGTCCCTGTAATTTGGTATTCTGCTTTTCTCCCTTAACTCTGTAGTAATTTCTCTTCTAATTTTGGTTCATCCTGACTCTCTGGTAGTGATCTTTATGTGATACAGCGCATGCCCTCAATCATTGAATGAATCACAGAATTTTTCCCCCACACAGAGCTCACTCACAGCCAGAGTTTGTTTTCTTTATTCACCTTTAAATTTTACCTAGCTGACATGAACCCTTTCCTATGAACTGCCCTTAAAAGCCTGAAACTGCCCCAGGTGGAGGTACCAGCTGGTGGTGTGAGACAAATAGCCGTTCAGTCTCTGCTGAACTTGAAGCATGTTTGGGGATTAAACCAATCAATACAAACTTAGTCAGGGATAAGGCATATCTCCTTGGAAATGGAGTTAAATGTTTAATGACTTTTCAGCCATTCTCATGCCATTTCCAGACACGAACGTTTGGTTTCCATTTAAGCCAGTGGAAGTGCCTATAAAACACCTTTATTATCTCCTCAATGCTGGGAATTCATTACTTAATGATATATAGAAAATCCCAAAGCCTTTTAGAGTAGTGATATTAGATATAAGCTATATTAGATATTTATCTAATATTTAATCTATTAGGTACGAATCTATTAGCGATTAAGATCTTTCTCCTTGCTTCTCTTCTCAACTCACTACCTGCTACTTTTGAGTCTTCTTTAGGGGATTCTCTTGATACCCCCCAACCTCTGCATTCACAGTTCCCCAGGACCCTGTCCTCGCACCTCTTCTTTTCTTTCTACACTCTCTTCTCTGTGAACCCTTTTAGCCTCATGACTGTAGATGCCTCCCCTGGGCTGACAATTCAGCTATGAGTATCACCAGACGACAGTATCTGACTGCTGAACTGAAAATTCAACGTCTTTGTCTGCATGTCTACCTGGCCTTTTACACTTACCTGCCCCAACTCCTGAACTCCTGATGCCTATGTCCCTTGCTTTCCTGTTCTCTCACTTCCTTCAGGCAATTATTCAAATGTCCACTTGCTGGAAAGGCCTTCCCACTCCAGCTGCAGAGCAACTCAATCCCTAGCTAGAGTCTCCCTGCCCCTTGCCAGGCTCGGCCCTTCTGAGGGCGCTTTTCATTATTGACAAGCTATGAAGCCGCTGGTTTATGTGGTATTCTTTTCCTAGAATATAAGCTCTTTGAGGACAGGGGATTTGTCCGTTTTGGTCACGGCTCTATCTTAGCACCTAGAACTATGCCTCATCCACAGCAAGCGCTCAATAAATATTGAGCGAATAAATGGATGAATGAATTACAATATTGTCCAAGAGCAGATATTTACAAAGTAATTCCAACTCTGCCCGAGTGAGACCAGTGGGGCTCAGGTTAGTTTCCTTTTCGTCACCCCCTGCATTTGTTCTTCATGAAATTGTTAAAGATGGAGCCCCAGTCACCTGCAGTCTGGTTCACTAACACCACACTGTTGATACTCAGAGCAGACAACAATAACTGAAAATGTGTCCCGGGTCTATGTGGTTGTGTGGGGTTAAGAGGATCTGAGCAGTATCTTAAAAGCCGTGGTGTATTTTGCTTTTGGTAAGTCTTTCAAAAAGAATGAGAAGAGGATTAAACATTAAACACACGTGCCCAAGTCAAAAAGCTGTTGGAGCTGGATCAAGAGCCCAGTTCTCCTAGCTCCTTTACCTGTGTCCTTTTCCAGGAATGGCGATGCGGAGCCTCCCTCCCTTCAGTGGTAGCACTTCCCGCCTGGCCTGGTGCCATGTTCTGTCCTGTGCTGTCGCTTCTCACGGAATCCACAGTCTGGGAAGACCAAGCTAGCAGGCTGAAGAGCTTGGATTTCCCACCCATTCTCTAGGAGTTTGCAGAAAGGAGAGAGCAATGTGTACTGGGTCTGTGAGAGAAAATTCCTGGGGCGGTGCTCCTTTATCTGCTTTTTTTCCTGGAGTCCCTCCCTATATTTTCAGCATTCAATTTGCACGCTGACAATCACTCTGTGTGTGTTCACTTGCTCGCTTTCAGTCACCAGCTGCAAGCCAAGAAGTCACCATGAGAGCGTGAACCAATTGGAGGAAGGTTCACTCACTGGTCGAGTCGCAGACATTTCTGCATGGAGCATGCTGCAGGGACGAGCTGCAAACGTGGGCCTGTGCTTCCTACATAGGCTCCCATCTGGCTTTCTTTTCAAGCCTGGGTTGTGCTTATTCTCTAAGAACCAATATGTATGGACGCAAAGCCTAAGAGATGCCTTGCAGAAATATTTAATAAGGTCATCTGTTTCTTTAGGGTGCTGACAAATATAAAAGCATTTATTTCCCATCGCCCTACAGACCAACCAGTTTGTAAACTTACATTATTCTCCAGTGTGTCCATAATCTAAATTCTAATAATATCAGTTCCTAAAATCCCTAATGCAGAAGAAAAAGGTTGTCATCGGACTAAGGAGGAATAACAATAATAGGCAATTCTTGCTGAGCACTTACTGTATACCAGAAGGAGCTGCTCAAGCCTCCTATGTTTTGACTCACTTCATCCTCACAATGTATTAGAGCAGGCTTTGCCACAGCTTGGAAGTTTTGTGTCTGTATTAAAAACTCCATGTTAACGCTCCCTGGAATCTCATTCATTTAGACTGCTTTCCAAATATACGGACATCTGAGAATTTTAGGGGAAAATTCTAAAATTCTGGTTGTCAAGAACACTCTGAACCAGTCAGCCAATAATTATGTCAGAGGCACTAATTTTTAACCCAGCTGGGTGACCCCGAAGTGCAAAGTGTGAACTCCGAAATTTCTGTGTCTCTCTTCAACAAATAGGGCACGCTCCAGGGAGGCGACATCTACTGTTCAGTGTGCTGAGATGGAAACTGGCATTTCTTACGGGAATGCTTTAGCCTGGGCCAGCGTGGTGTGAAATGAGACCATGAATTCATAATTTAACAGTTTGGTTTTCAGCAGAGGTGGTGGCATGAACACAGAATCTCCACATTCAAGACCATTTCCAGCTCCATAACGAGATGTCTAAGATGGGGACTAAAATATTTCAGAAGAAATAATGGCAAAGGAAGACAGTTTGAAGGGGGGAGAGGAAAAATTGGCTTTTTTTTTTTTTTTTTAAAGAGAGAGTCTGTAGCACGTTAGCCACGCCCATGGGCATCTCTTGAGTGGGCACTGTTTCAAGCACCTAACAGCTTTAATTTTTATACAGATTGCAGATTTACATTATAATGAAATGGGGAATGGCTTGGTGGCAATACTTACTGATGGGGACATGAGGATTAATCAATATATCTGTCCAAAGCTGTCACCTCAGTTACTTGAAGCCACTTGGAAATTCAGATTTGCCTAACATCCAAATTCTCTTCAGGACTACGTTTTACAATTAAAAGACTGATGAGGTACAGCCAAACCCCAGTTGCTTAAAAAAAGGAAAGAAAGAAAGGAGAAAGGGAGAAATAACTGTTTGAATTTCCTAAGAACAGATAGACAAAAACATATTCTTGAACCATCAGTCTTGGGTAGGGAGCTAAGTCCTAGCTGAACCCATCTGAGGGGTCTGCTTGACTTGTCAGCTAAGACCAGGCCCCCGGTCGGCAAATCTGGAGGGACATTTTCTTATACCCTAATTGATTTTGATCAGTCCAGTCTGATCTTTCCTCTGTGAGCATAAGACAAACAATCAACAAGAAAGCAGAATTTCCCTTACGATTTCATATATCTACTACTGATTTGGCTTTGCAAATTTGTCTGGGATACCATTGTCAGGGACTTTAGCTGTTGCCAAGCCTTTTCTCCAGACTCACCATTTTTTCTTCATTTTTCGATTGTTTGTTTGAAAGAGTCTCTATCCACACATTTAGGTGAAAGGAGGAAAGAGTTGACCTCTAAATTTCCTTAAAACTCTCAGACTTGTAATCAAGTTCCCTTTAGTTCCTCTTTACGTGAACTAGAATTTTTCTGTCTTGCACAAGAAGTTGACCCTTTTTACACATGAGATTTGGCACCTTCGTTACCAATTTCCTTCAGAAATACCTTTTCTCCATGCCCCAGTATTAATAAGAAAAGACAAACCTCAAAGGAAGCTTGAAATATTTAATGGCTTTGACTTTTAAACATAACCCAGATTAAATAATAACGTCAAGTGATAGTTCAATACAAAAAATATATAAAACTGAACAAACTGTGCTCTTTATAAAGTTTAACTCTGATAAACTCTCAAAGACTTAAGGCATTAGTTATGAGAAGAGAGAGGGAATAGTGTAAAATTTGAGATTTTTTTAAGGAGAAGTCCATTAAGGTCAAGTACAAACAACTCATAAATACAACATCATAGCTAAGACAAAACTAATCAAAATGAGGTACCAAGTAAAATTTAATAGAAATGCATTTATTTAAAACTATATTGAATATTTAAGAAGACTTATATATTATTCTATACATATTATATAAAAGGAAATTATATAAATTTACCAAAAATTATCATAAGATTGTTTTTTAAGGATGTTTTAAATTATCTTAGCTAAACTCAGAAGATAGAGGAAACAGGAATCAGGGCCAAAGTAAAGCCATAGGTTAATATGGTTAGCACCCTACTGATTGACATACCTCTTGCTGCCACAGACACCAGTTCCATGGAAATGAATTCTAAACTGCCCTTCCTTCTCCATGCCATTGGGCAGGAACTGCCCATTGGCAAAGCCTATGTCATGAGATCATACCCTTTCAACAAGATAAGAGTTGGATCCTCTGATTTCCTTTAAATTCCAGAGGAGGGGGCCTTCCACCAAAACTTATAAAGTTGGAATACCCCCCAAATAGGAAGGAGAGTGAGCTACTTAGACAGCCTAAACATAATAAATGTCCCCTATATGAAGCCAGCCAAAGTGTTGAGTGTGAAATTTGAGATTAAGAGAGGTTTCACTATGTTTAAGTAGACACAACTTAAAAGAATTGTCCTCTAGCAGGAATTTACTGGAACTTGCTTTAATGAGTATAAAAATGCATACACTTACAGATAATTGAGTCCAAGTTCTTAAATCTAATCATGTTTCTGGTTGAAACATGCCTTTTCTACTCTCACTTGTTATTTGATTTACAAGACGAATTCTTCCAAGATTTTATTTATACAAAATAAAGAAGAAAATGCAAACCAGTTAAGATGAAATTATTAGATTTTAGTGAGCTATATTTGGGATGGTGTGTGTGTGTGTGCATGTGTGTGAGAGAGCCAGAGCAAGAGAAAAAGAGAGAGGAGGGGGTGAGTGTTGAATTTTGCTTGAAGAATGGATGTGGTTAATAATTTGTGATTAACTAGCCATACGTAAGTCCAAGAATATAGTTCTAAGGCAACTAACTTTAAAATGTTCTTATTCAAACGTTTTGGGAATTATTGTCAATACCAGATACTTTATACTCTAATTGATTTCTGCCACATGTGATTTTTGAATCCTGATTCATCCCCAAATACCTTCCTTGACTGGGTCCAAAACATTAACGGCAATCCGTAAATAAATACTCTGTGTGCAGTTGTAACTCAGTGGTTATTTGATGTTTATAATAGTGAAGAATGAGAGAAGGAAATGAGAGTGTTTAAGACTGACAGGTATTTAAATATTGCAATAGTTAGGTTCAGGCCATGGTGCCCAGTGGTGTGGTCAAAGAAGCACTGGCCTAATTCTTACTGTGAGGACATTTCATGGACTTAAATCATCAGGAGTTGATTGCCTCTATGGCTGATCACATCTGCAATCAACTGAGGAGACTGCCTTTGGTGGTGAGATGTCTCATCCAATCAGTTGAAGGCCTTACAAGAAGTGATGATTTCAGCAGTCAGAAGAGAGAATTTCCATCTCTACTTCAGCCAGCCAGATTCTCCTTGGGAATTCATTGAAAACCTTCAGAATTCCCAGCTTACAGCCCGCCCTATGGAATTTGGAGTTGTGCACCCCCACAGTCACGTGAGACAATTTTATAAAATCCCATAATATTTACAGATATCTCCTGTAGGTTCTGTTTCCCTAGTGAATGCTGACTAATAAAAATATTGAAAGCAGTTTGTTAACAATTTAGAGATGACACTTTTAGATCTGCCACGAGAGGCCAGGACTCCCATACCCTAAAATATCTAATCCTAAAGGGTCCTTACTCTCACCCTTGCTTAAATGTTTCCTTATAATTAGAATCTGCTTTTGCTAAGTACCAATCACAAGAGATAATCTCATAAGAATGCTTTCTAAAAATCAAATATGAGCAACATGCTTTCAGTTAAAACTTGGCTCAAAATCTTTCTTCTTCCCCTTTCTCCCTCCTCTCTCAGCCCTACATAGAATCAATTATTCTTATTGATCTCTTTAAGGTCTACGATCTAGTTCTCCAAATCATGTTTGTTCAGGGTCCTTATCAAAAATAGCACCAGGTAAGCTTCTCCTTAGCTGATACTATATTTCTAATGGAACCGTTTTATTATGGATCTATTTTCCTAAAGAAGATAATTTGAGACTAACTCTGGTCTGATGGGATTTAGCAGGCTTAAAAAACTACATTTGATATCAAGTTACCAATCTGGGCAATTGTTTATATTCATTACAATTTGTAGCTGTTTATAACTTCTAAGATGTGGCCTCAGCCTTTGGAAACAGAGGCAAACATCCATGTATGACATGCAGAAACTTGCAGATGTACATATCCATATATGTCTCTTCTAATAGCTAAATATTCTACACGGAGGAGCTATGAAGGTGAGTGTCATAAAATTAGACGGATCTCAAGTATAGATAATTTGGTTTCTATAGCTTAGATGCCACAGTAGAAATGCAGCCTTCAAACATTGAGTATAATGCCTGGTAATCTGGCTTTCCTTTGACCCTTCTAATTTGACACCATGTAGTTCTTTTTCTCCTGAGGTTTCTTATTTCTTATCAAAATCAAAGCTGTTTGCCTTCCTGTTATACTCATTTACAGTCAACAGGACAGAAAAATTAAAAAACAAAAACACAACAGGGTCTTTGTGTCGAAGGCCGATCATTAGGGAGACAGAAAAATGAACAATTACGGTGTGTCTGTTGACATTATAACAGTGTAACTCCAAAGGCTCTGTGGGGACACAGAGACGAGAATAACATTGCCTGGAATGAGGACAAGAACTCTGCTATGAGAACAATCTGGGCAGCTGCTAGGGAAGAGGACCTTGCTAAGGCCTTTGAGTGTTATCCTATAGATTTCTAGCAGGGGGTGATATGGCCAGATTTGAAGTTTAGAATGTGGCTCAGAAAACTATGTGAAGGATGGATTGGGAAGGGATGAAACAGAAGACAGGAAAACTGATTAAAAATTGAGGAGACAGGGGGACAAAAATTAGTGGCCAATGGGATAAAAGAACGATGAGTGGCCCGTGGGTGTCCATTGGAATGGATTTAGATGGGGTCATATTGAAATCGAAAGAAATAGGACTGAAATGAAGACGCTCAGCCATGAAAAGATGTGCTAGCTCTGGCAGATGGGTAGGATCCTATCTTCCTTCTGGCCCTAAGGATGACTCTATGAAGAGCAATTACGTTCCTGGGGGCTGAATCATCTCTCTCAAGGATTGTCTTTCTTGCAGGAGGTCCAACAAATGCCTCCACATTCCCGGCAATAAATCAAACCTAAGAACAGCGTGGCTGTGTACAGCTGTAGCCTGGGCTGAGGGAAATCTAATTGCCTTTCAATTCATTCTAAAGAATAAGTATCTCTTCATTTCAATTCAATTCAACCTAAGTTTACTTGAGATAAGGGCAAGAGAAGTGAGGAAAAAAGAGAAAGGAGAAAATAAGAGTAACATGTAATAACTGCCCCTGTGATACGCTCTGTATATAGCATCTCATTAAACTCATAATATCCATCTTCAAGGAGATAATGGTCTGAGGAGGTAGGGAGTGGGGAGATTAGATAGTTATTATTCTTTATATTTAAAATATTTTCAGTAAAAGTAATCCTCTAAACAAAAAAGGTGCTACTTTCAAATTATAACCGATATTAGAAAGCACAATAAACTAGAACCCACACTCATAGGTTGGTGTGTATTGCAGGAATCATGTGCAGTGGGAACATGGTACTGTCAGAAACCAAATGGTCTTCACCAAGCTGAGAATCAAAACAGAATGGGAGCAAGGGTACATCCCCGGGCACAACCAGCAGAGCTGAGAAATCACTTGAACCCAACAAGTCACTCCTTACTTTCTTGCAGGGAAGTTATCCCCTGCCCCCAAGAAAGCCCAGTAGATCAGGACATAATTAGCTTCTTGGCCTTACCACAAAGGCTCCAGGAGTCCCTTCTCCCTTCAGAGTTAATGCCATTTGTCTGCTTGGAAATAGCCAGGTGGCTTTTCGATGCCTGGTCCCCCGGGGAGAGAGCCCTGCTTTGCATTTTGACTTGGGTCTCACTTGTCTTTTCTGTAAGTAGACTTCAACTATTCCTCCAAACAATCCTGGGCATCAGCCTGAGCTCAATACGTAGAAGTTAATTCAATGTCAGTGCGTGCAAAGCACGTAGCTGCTGCTTTGCATAAATAAAGGAGACAGTGAAAGGTCCCAATCGTTGGTGGAAGATTTAGATTTTCTGACCACTGTTTGCTAACGACAATTTCCTGATTTACGCATAGCTTCATCAGCCTATAAGCAATCCAACACACATATCTTTAATTGCAGAAATTCACCCCAACGAAAGAAACTGAGTTACTATAATCTAGGTGCTGATCAGTCAGTACTTATTTTTTCACATGGAAGCAAACTACTTATGTATTCTTAGCCAAACTGCTCAAAGTTTTGGTTGATAAATACTGGGGAAGTGTGTAGAGAATCAATATGTCTATAAAGGCCTGAAACATAATTTAAGGAAGGTCAGTAGGCAGAATGATTCTAAGGGGAAAATCCTTCCTTCAAAGGCGTAACAACGTTTAGTCACATATTCTTTTGAAATAACAGCTTCCATAGCTATCCCTTTAGGAAATGAGTTTATGTAAACGCGAACATTCTGCTTTGTGCTGCTGAAGTCACAGAGTGTGCCAGATGTTCACAATCCCAGGGCTCGGTCACGTGACGTTGGTGAGTATTTCATAAACCCCAATATTGGAAGGATTCAGTACCTACTGTGTTTTCCTTTCTCCATGCTGAAAATTTTCTGGACGTATTTCATTGCACCAATGCTATTTTTAAAATGCAACTGCCTTTATTTAAATGGCACAATTCATCTTATAATGGTATTTAAGGGGATTTTGTGGCACCGTGCCAGATTTATATTAGAACCTAGGCGTTTGCAAATGAACCTCTTTCAATTAGTGTTTCAGGAAGCAATTAAACTGTCTAAAGTGTATTAATGATTACGCTGGAATTGGGAAGCTGAGCTTCCTAATACTCCCGTTAGTAATGCACCAGCTGCTTTGCTGCCTTAGAACCCAGGATCTCTAAGCTCGGGGCCGCGGCACCCACACATTTGCTCAGGAGGGTCACCGAAGTGTGCATTTGCAACCAGGTTCAATATTCTAGACAATGTGTATTATATGTAGATTAAATAAATATATTTTTTCTCACATTTTCTACAGGTGCAAATGAAGATGCATGTGGACTCTTTTTTTTCCCCTTTCTTTTCATTCTTGTGTCAAAACACTAACAGCTCTGTGAATGCATTCCAGGATCTGATATTCCTGCTGAAAGCATGAGTGCTATATGTGCAACCTGTGATTTTTAAGAATATCAGTAGGCTCTCCAATGGGGCTGTCTTTTTTCATTAATGAAGGATGTAATTTGCTACAAGGTTGCAGCTTTTATCACAGGGAGTGGTCCAGCTTATGAGACATTTGACATTGCCTCTTTCCGATACTCTCCTCAGGCTCCACGCCAAGGAGCAGGGTTCTGGAGAAACCTATGTTTAACTGAGATATTTTCTGTTGGCTTTTTGACCCAAAGGAACCCAGAATCTGTAGGACACGGACTAGGAGGGGAGGATAGAAGTGAGTGCAGGGAAGGCCTTGCGTTGTACACCTCTCTGCTCCATGCTGGAAAGTCTGCAAGTCAACAAGTCTTCAAGAATCACATTGGATCTGACGACCGATTGGTGCTTAGGCAGTCAAAAGAAAAGAAGACACATTCTCTGCTTTTACCGAGTTTCCAATCCAGTAGAGGAAGGACTCCCCAGGCAAAGTTGTGGGCTGATATAGGGGGTCACCATGGAGGGGAGGGGCCAAAGCCAAGTTGGGGAAGAAGAAGACCCATGAAATGTGTAGAATTTAGGAAAGTAAAGAGGAGAGGGAAACTTCTCACAGAACCTGGCACTTCCTTTGCCTCAATTTTCATTAAAGGCTGTCATAATTAATTATGCAATGCCCAACAATCCTCCTTGATTATAAGCTCTTTGAAAACAGGAACCATGTTGTCTTGTTACCTTTGTAATGCTAGCCCCTTGCACAATTCTGGGTTTATAACGGTTGTTCAATCATTTGAGATTCAATGAATTATTTAGGATGAGCAAATAATGGAGAACGTGGAGACACTTCGGCATTTCTGGCAACCATCGGCGTGAACGTGAAGATACTTCAGAAGACTCTGTGGAATCATGGAAAGTCACTTTAGTTTCTACGGTAGGAAGGAGGAAGGGTGTAGGAAGGCTCACCTGGTCATAGACTTACTTTCTCTGCTGAGTCTTTGGGCATGCTGTGCTTCTCCAGAAAGGGCAGTACGTGCAAGTCATAGCGAACACATACATGCCTATCTTTCACACATTGATGTGATGGAGTTGTGTCCCCCAAAAGTTATGTTCAAATCCTAACCCCCAGTACCTGGGAGTGTGGCCCATTTAGAAGCAGGGTCTTTGCAAATATAATCAAGTTAAGATGAGGTTGTCTTGCATTAGGGTGGGTCCTAACCCAAAATGACTGGTGTCTTAGTCAGCCAAAGGGGTGCTGATGTGAAATACCAGAAATGGGCTGGTCTTTATAGAGGGTATTTATTTGGGGTAGAAGTCCACAAATACCAGGCCATAAAGCGCTAAGTTTCTTCTCACCAAAGTTCATTGCCACGTGTTGAAGCAAGACAGCTGCCAACTTTTGTCAGGGTTCAGGCTTCTTGGGTTCCTCTCTTCCCAGGGCTATGTTTCTCTCTGGGCTTAGCTCCTCTGGTTCCTCCACAAGGTCAGCTGTAGATGATCAGGCAAATGGCTCACTTCTCTTCTCCTGAGGCCTTCTTTCCAACATCAAAACTCCAACATCAAAACTGCCTCCTCGGCCCTTTGCCTTGCCTTTTATATTCGATTCCCCCACCCTCCAAGGGGTGGGGCTCAACGCCTTCCTGATGTGGCCCAGTCAACGCCCTAATCATAACTTAATCATGCCCAGATTAACAGATCAGTTTACAAGCATGATCCAGTTATATTTTTGGAATTCATAATTACATCAAATTGCCAGACGGCTACAATTGGTGTACTCTTAAGGAGAGAAGAAACACAGACACAGAAAGGAGAACAGCACATGAAGATGGGAACACACAAGGAGAAGGCCAGGAGAAGACGGAGGCAGAGATTGCAGTTATGCTGTCCCAAGTCAAGGAACATGGGGGTCTTCAGGAGCTAGGAAGAGAAGGGAAGGATTCTTGCCCTGCAGACACCTTCAATTTGGACTTCTAATCTCTAGAACTGTGAGAGAATACATTTCTTTTTTTCCAAACCACTTGTTCGTAGTAATTTGTCCCAGCAGCCCTAGGAAACTAATGTCCCTGCTAAATGAGTGAAGTCATGTGCCTTTGACATTTCTTCACCCACTAGTGACTCCCTCACTAAAAGTGTGAAATCAAGGGAACTGCCTTCCTGGGACACACCTGCTTCATCTTCCAGCTCTTCTTTCAGAACTGCACACTTCAGATGTAGAAGGTGCGTTGAGGAGAGGACAAGTGTGGCAGGGTGAAAAGGTGGAAGGAGAAATGTGTGAAGAAAATCAAATTTGTAGACATCTTACTATATGCTGGGCTCTGTGCTGGAGATTGCAAACACACAAGCTCTCCCAGTGGATATTATAAACCCCCGTCTGCAGAGGAGAGAAGGAGGCTCAGAGAGGCACAAACCACTCCCCAGGGCCATGTGTCTTACCAGTAAAGGAGCTGAGGTTTTGAACCAGTGCCTGTGTGCTCTTTCGACTTCCTCAAATTGCCTCTCGCTCTGGAAGCAGTAGAAAATCAACACTCCCTTCTGTGTCTGTGTACGTTGTGCTTTTCCTCTTGTCCTTTCCATTCCCAGCCCTTTAACCAAGCTGGCCACTTATCCTCTGCCTGGCAGCTGACACATAAAAGCTGCAGCTTCAATCAAGCATGGATTGCCAAGCCATTTCCCAGGTTATTTCTGTCTTGTATACCATCGTATGTTAATCTTACTCTTCCCTGGCCCCTCAGGTTTTTGGCTGTCTGTCCTCAGCTCTGACCTATTAGAGCTGGTTCACTGACCACTGGCTCCCCGTTCCATCCTTGACTTCACTTGCTCCCCTTGTTTCTATGTGCTCTACAGCCATGGGAAAGAAAATCTTCTCCTTCAATTCCTCCTTCAATTCCACTCCTATCTCACCAGTGAATCCAATCCTCTTCCCTTGAACAAAGGAGAGGCATTTGAAGGTTTCCCATAAATATGATGATTGAAGTTGTGAGAGTAGAAAGGACTTAGATTAGGATTCAAGTGAGTTGGCATTTAATACGGACCCTACCGCCAACCACATATGTAGTTTGGAGGCAGGCACTCGTTTCCCCACCATTAGAAAAATAAGAGTGTTGCACAAGGGATTTATTACCTTTTTGAGCTAATAGTCTATTATTCTTTTTATAAAACAAGGAGGTTCATTACACCACAATGACTTTGTTTGTACTTTAACATCATTTCTTTCAAAGATATTGGTGAGTCACCAAAAAGCATCATCTCTTTCATATACTTATTTGGATTTTAAAAATTCAACTTTGGGACAATAAATCATACTATCCTGCAAATTGCAAGAATGTACATCAGGAACTATAATACAGTCTAGCCTGGAAGTATTAAGGAAAGAACGATTAAGGTAGGAAAGAGGCATTGGCTAAAAGAGTGACATATTGAATGCATCCTATATGAACACAGTGCTTGTCAATAAGTCTTCACACGGAGTACAGAGCATTTCTAGGTCTTTCTAGCAAGCACTTATTTTCAGCACCTATTCCATGCATGCACTGAAGCTAACCCAGAGTTGAATAAGAACTCAAGAACTTTACATCACAGCACTGCTCTTAGAAGCTTTATAAATGATTTGATGGACACCATGCTTACTCGTGTGCAAATAACTCATTTCTTAGCATGTAAGATATATAATTATTTAGTAATTTGTCTTGCCAGTAGTGATTTTACAGTATTTTTGCAAAAATGTTGTACATTATTCTATAAATAGAACTGGTCCAGGGAAAACGCAGAGAGAGAAGAGGTGAAAAAAATATTTCACTTCTTTGACTTCAGTGAAACCAATTCTCCAGCCATCAGGTTAGAAATTCCCACTGGAATTTCTCAAGTACATGGAATGACAATTCAGTCCTTGTCCCCAGAAGGCTTTGGGAAAAATATATGTAACTGTTCTGGGCTTATATCCTAGTAGCTTTTCATTAATAGACTTGAAGGGATTAATTTCCCTGGTTATCTGTCTGGCAACTTGGATCCCATATTCTTTTCCCAATTCAAGACCATTCTCAGTTGTCTTTCAGCTGGTAGATATTCAAATTCTACTTTTTATAGATGCTTTTCTTGAATAACTGGATAAAATTATTTCCCCTCCATGTAAGGTGACCAACCATTTTGCTCTGCCCAGAACTGTCCCCAAAATTTCCACATGCCAGGAGACCCCTCAGTCCCAGGCAAAGTGGAATAGTTGGTTACCCGCTGGCATGACCCTCCTTACACACTCTGAGAGCTGTTCTTTTTATGTTAACTTTTATTAGCTCAAATGCACTTGCACTTGCACACGGGGGCAGCGTGTCATGACCTTGGGGGAGCGCAGAGGTGTCTGTGTGCTCTTTTGAACACTTTTAGATCCCAGGATCACCTCTTCTTTGGTCATCTTGGCCGGGCTGCAGCTAACCTGCTCTGCCAAGGGACACCAGCTTATATCGGACACTGGCCGGAGGAACAGGCTTGTTTCCCAGCAAGTGCTTAGAAAACTGGAAACTCAGTAGCATCTACTAATTCTCAGACATGTAATTTATCTGACACCAATCAATCAACATATAAGTATTTATTGACATCTCCTTTGATTGGCTTTTATAGGCAGGAGCTCAGGGCTGATGTTCTTTAAAAAAAATGGTTTTTAATCCAGCTTTGGTGCTTCCTGGTTGTCTGAGTTGAACATTTGCTTAATCCCTTTGAGTTTCAGTTTCTTTATCTCTAAAATAGAAATAATCATTTCTACTTTACAGGAAAGCTATGAAAATTAAACAAAGATTCGTGAAAGTGACTAGTCCATTGTCTTGTAAATATTAACTAAACTCCGTGAATGAATCCAAGCTTGTAGTTGGTATAATGAATAGCACAAAATAAGAATAAAATATAATTACGCAAAGTCTACCTGGGGATGGAAGTGTTGACCTTTTTTTCCTAGTTGTTGTTTTTTTTTTTTTTTTTCATCTATTAATGTGGTGTATTATACTGACTGGTTTTCTTTTTTGCTTTCCTTATAATTTTTTATTAGGGAAGTTGTAGGTTTACAGAAAAATCATGCAGAAAATACAGAATACCCATATAAACCACCCCCCATTATTAACAGCTTGCATTAGTGTGGTACCTTTGTTACAAATGATGGAAGAATATTATTAGAATGGCACTATTACATTAGAGTCACTGTTTTGCATGGTCCTATGAGGTTTTTTTTTATTATTATTATTAATTTTTATTCTAGCAACATACATATAACCGAAAATTTTTGTTAAAAAAACAAATTCAAATATATAATCCAGTGCGGTTAACTCACAGCCCAGTGCTTCAATGGCCACCTACACATCTAAGCCCAGATGTGTACTAGATGTACACTGGTAGCTCTAGCCCAGATCTTTCCCGGGAGCCATGGCCTATATGTTGAGCTCCACTGGAATGACTGAAAAATACGTGAAACTCAGTAGCCTCAGCAACAAAACCATGATCTCCTCCCTCTCGTGTCTGGTTCTCTTCCAGTTTCTTCAATGACGAACATCACCATCCAGCTAAACCTTTGTCTCCTTACGCCTGCCCCACTCTTGCTGTCATTTTCCCTCCTAAATCACCCCACCTCTCGCAAGCTCTAGCACATTCACTCTGCCCTAAACTATTTCTTTCCCGGATCGCTGTAATGACTTTCAAAACGGTTTCCCCCAAACTGCTCTTGCTCTCATCTACTCTTTTCTCAGATAGCCACAGAGTGAAATGTGCAAAGCACGACTAAGAGCACGTCGCTGCCCTGCTTCACAGCCTTCAGTGCTTTTCTGCTGCCCACAAATCAAAGACCAACATTCTTCACAAGGACTGCAAGGCACACATGCTTGGGCCCTGCCATCCTCTGCAGCCTAGTTTCACAGCAAACACTCCCCACTCCCCAGACCACGCCGACGTCTGGCTTCCACCGCCGTGGAGATTTCCACACATGCTGTTCCCCATGGCAAGGAGACTCTGCCTTTCCCTCTGCTTTCCCCAACCAACTCCTGTTTATTTTTCAGATTTCAACTCAGAAGTCACTTTGTAAGGAAAGGATCATATAAATTCTCGGAGCATTGTATCTTTATCCTTCAAAAAGCATTTAAAATATTCTTAATTTAATTTTATTTACAATTACTTAATGTCTGTGTCTTTCACCAGACCAAGTTCTATGAGGGTGGGTCTGCATCTGTTTTTTGTTTGTTTGTTTGTTTGTTTGTTTACCGGGAGGTCCCAGGGATTGAACCCAGCTCCCTCCATATGGGAGACAGACACCCAACCGTTTGAGCCACATCCGCCCCCCCCCTGCATCTGTTTTTGTTCCCAATGTACCCATAGAGGCTATTACAATCCTGGACCAATAATAGGAACATAACAAAATGTTGCTGGATGAGTGAGTGGATGAATGAATGAGTAAATGAATCAACAGGAAGCATTGAAAGTCAGATAGTCACTAAGTGTCAAAATGCCTGGCAAAGAAGAGTGAGAAGAAAGCTGTGGAGTGTAAGGGAGGCTTCCCTAAAGAGGCAATGACCAGAGGAGGTAATGACAGTGGACCTAGGAGTAGAATTTAGATGGAAAAGGAGGTGAGGGCATATGGGTGGTACTTCCAAGTATAGAATCCAAGTAGGTAAAAAAGGCTTGAAAGCTGGAATCAACATTTCATATACAGAGACTGGTGAAGAGACCCAGCAGCTTCACCACAGAGTCACATTAAAGCCACATGTGCACAAAGAGCCAGTATTAGACCCGAGGAAAGGCAGGGTGCCTGTTTCAAAGCCTAGAGGGAAGCACATAGTTTGTCTTTTTTTCCAACTGAGATTAGTGTTTCAAAGGAGTGGTTTAAATCAAAGCAAAAACTGAAAGTTTCCGGGATGGACAGTGATGACCAAAAGTTCTTTTGCAGAAAAGGGACTGTCATCTGTTTGTCTGGGTTGCTATAGGCATTTGTTTCACTCTATGTCTCATCTGCCATCACATTATTAAATGTACTGGCATTTTATTTCCAAGCCAGGGGATAATCTAAGGCCAAGCAAAGAAGAAGCACTGAGAAGGTCCCTTGTCACAGGCTGCTGACTATGTGACATTTCAGAATGAAGAATCATTGCCTCGGAAATGTTCCAAGCATTCCTTCTATGCCCCTATTGGGAAACTGCTACAGTAAAATTCACAGGTAAGTTTGTCCAATCTGCTAACTCACCACAGGTAGAAGGAAGCATATTTCAAGCATTTAAAATAATTAAAGTCCACTCCTGCCTTGGTCGTTGATAAAGATGCGTCAGTATTCCTTTTGACATCAAAATATCGGCCTGTGTCGCTTTGCAAATGAACTGCAGGGACTAAGTTGTATGATATGAAGGGTTTTAGCAGTATAGGAGGAGGAAAATCTATGCTGGGAAAAGTAAGGGTATAAAATCATTCACTACCTATTGCAGGAACCGATTAGCACCTATGTGGCCAGAGCCCAAGTAAAAGTCCCAGCCAAAAATAAAGAGGGTAAAGGTAAAAAGGATAACTCATGGTGAGAAGAGTGCTTGGAAGCACACTCTAAATCAAAACACAAAGATTAGGAGACTAGTTGACAACGGTTACAATGACATTTGAAATTCTTTGTGTAAAGTAAAATTCCCATGAGCTAGATGGCCCGATTCCGAGACGAGAGTGTGAGCTCAACAGGGCAGGAATGCGTGGCTCACAAGTGTTATTGTAACCACTCATTCCTTTGTTCCAGAATACGACAGGATTCAATATCTTTATCACCTGCTCAATATCTTCATTATGACTGAGATGAAGGAATCGACAATGTGCTCATCAAATTTTCAGACTATACTAAGTTAGGCAGATTTGCTAATACTCCCGCAAGACAGGAATAAAACTCTAACTGACCTTGGCAAAATGAAGTGACTCTTTAGTGGGTTGCTTTGGGACAAAGGAAAATAAGCAAGGGATCCAAGTTGTATGCAAACTAAACACAAGTTTCCTAGGCACGAAGTCGTTCCTCCATGCCACCGTGATAGCTCTGGGTTACATTTTAGACACAAAACCTTAAAAAGAATGTGAGTAAACAAGAAAAGCTTCAAAAAGGAGTAACATATACATAATCAGAAGAAAAATGACTGATTAGGTCCAAGCATACAAAAGGTGCTTAATAATTGTTCAATGGAGAAGGATGGGAGGGAGGAAGGAAGGGAGGGGCAAAAGAAGAAAGGGGTAAGGGAAAGAGAAGTGAGACATACATAATTTCTTGACCAAAAAAGAAAACAACACAAAGCACTAGAGCAATGCAATTGTTGTGGGAAAATCTCTGTAACCTTTAAGGGAAGAATTATTACTCAGAGCTGGAAAGAGTAGATATTCATCAAATGAAAACAGGAGCTACTCCAAATGATTTCCCTTGCCCCCCTCACCTTTGGAATTGTACGATACCTAACTTGATAACTGCTTTCCCTGGCATTTGTAATAAACAAGAATCACACTCAGGAAATGAACCCAGGAGAAAAACTGAGCTCAGGCTTCCCCTTCCTGTGCCTTCCCACCTGTGCCCTCTATGCCTACCCCTTCACTGTGCAGAAGTCCATGCCCTGCCCACATTTTCCCTAGATCCTGAAGGTAATGCCATTTTTAATCACAGCTAAGGGAAATACATGTATTCCAAAGGTACATCTCAGATGTGACTCAGAGCTAAAGCTATTTTGAAGACAGGTGTCCATGTTTCCATGTGAGGAGTTTCCATGTGAGCAGTAAGTTCTGAGCTTGGTTGTGTAATTTTCAGGGAAAGCTGAAAATCTTCCATTGTCTAGATTAGACCCATTCTTGATTAAATCAGATGGTCAGGGATTGGGTCCCAGGCATTAGACTTCTTTTAAAACTATCTAAAAATTTAAATAAATAAACATAAAACTGTCTAGGCATCCCAAGGAGCCAAGGTGTCTTAGTTTTCCTGCTGCTATGACAAATAGCACAAAATAGGTTGGCTTAACAACAAGAACGTATTGGCTCTTGGTTTCAGAGGCCAGAAGACTTGCTTCCTCCCAGCATTGGCCGGCGATCCTTGGGTTCTTTGGCTTTCCCATCACATGATGATGCCTTTTCCTCTCTCTTCTGGGTTCTGTTGATTTCCGGCTTCCCTCCTCCATGTGGCTTTGTCTTCATAAAAACCTCCAGTAACCTCATTCAGTAGGGCCACACCTCAACTAAAAATAACAACTTCAAAAGGTCCTATTTACAATGGGCTCGTGCCCACGGGAAGAGATTAAGAGTTTGTTTTTTTCCTGGGGTAAAACTACCCCGACTGATACCAGTGATGCCGCTCCAAAGGCCATGCTTTCGGTAGCAAGAGTCTACGGGAAGTTTTATTGACTTCAAATATTGTGGCTTCTGAACTTTGGAGTCCCCAACTAAAGAGCTCTTTGTTGAGCTAAACTTGACTATATCCAAACCATTGACACTTGATCTCTTTAAAAAAAAAAAAACAACAACCAACTTACAGGTACTTAAGTACTTCCGAGCACAATTTTCCTGCATTGTTAGGAATGCCAATCCAGTGCGTTCCGTGTAATATTTTGGGTAATCTAAGCACCTCTTAAAATATATGTATATATATATAAAAAAAATAAAAATAAATTAAAAAAAAAAAAAAAAAAAATCTTTTCAATAGACCCTAAATAACAATAAAAAGGGAAACTGGCCTAGTCCTAAGTCATAAAAATTAACGATCTTAAAGAGCACATCTGCGTTTGGAAGTCAGTCATATTTAGAACTTCAGGATGCAATCCTATGGGAAATATGTGCCCCCAGCCCCTGATTACAGAGCTCTAGCATGCGCTAGGGTTTCCCTGATCTCAGACAGCCAGAAGGGATCCAGTCGGGACAGTTCTGGTAAGAATGAAAAGATGTGTCATAATTGTTTAACTAAGAACTATTTGGCATTACCATTATCATTTTCATTACCACCACTTCCTCGTTTTAAGGAAAAGAGAACTCAACACTTAGGGAAATAATGGCTATTTCCTCTCAAGATATTTAAAGACCAGAAGGAAGTATTCAGGAAGAAACAGGGGTATGCATATGGGACCACATACTTGATTTGAAGCTTCCACTTCACACTGACTTGCTCTGTAAATTTGGGATAGCCTCAGGTCTAGTTGGAAGTATGTTGTCTCCTTGGCAGAGTGGCAATATTAATCATAGATATTTAATGAAGGCTACATGAGATGGTGGATATGCAAGTACTTTCAGCACAAAATACTATGTGCGTGCAAGAGTTTCCTGAGGTTGAGCAGGTTTGCAAAGGAATGGCCACCAACCATAGAATCTTCTATTCAATTTAACAAGCATTCATTGAGCACCAACTGTGAGACAGAAAAAATTATGGGGATGGCTCTTCCAGCTTGTCAAGAAATACTGTCATAGCCACAGGACCCTAACAGTGGACAGTCCCATAGAAAAGTCTCCCAGCTTGCAGCACCCCAGGCATCACCTTGGCCACGGACAACAGAGAGAGGAAGCGACTTGCTGTGTAGCTTACACACAAGTATGGCATGGAGCTGATAGATAAAGAGGCGAGGAGGAAAGATGGGCTTCTCTTTGGTGCCAAAACAAATCAGAGCCTGTACTCTAATATAGTGCATGTAGTGTAGGCTTGGTCAATAGACTGGCAGGAAGCAGTTCCACCTCTGCTTTTTGCCTACTTGGCATGTGACTGAAATGTCACTGACCCTCTAAGTTTCTGTCTTCTCATCTGTATTTCTAGTTCCTTTGTTTCCTGCCATTAATAAAATGAAGCCCAGGACTTCCAAATAGCCCATCTCCTTTGGGAAGAGATATGGAGCAGCAATGCCTTTCCCAGCCCCCAGAATCGCCATTCTTTTGATGTTCTTTCTTAAAACTGCTGCTACCACAAGATGGGCTTCAAGAAGGCATCGTTACTGCCTTAAAGTACTGACCCAATAGGGGAGCCAAAATTTCTTCCTTTAATACCCCATCATATATTTTGAAGACAATTTATAAAATAGAATATTTTTGCCAAGTATCTTAAATTGTGACAGTAAAGGGAGAGAATAAAATAAGCAAAACCCACAAAGCGCATGCATTGATAATCCACTTCCAGGACACGGCTTCTCCCAGGCTACCTAGGACCAGGGAACCCTAACCCAAGAGTTGTATTCCTGTTTTCAGAGTCAAAATCCAAGAGGATAAAGCTGTGAGATAGTCTGCAAGTTTTACCACTCCAATCTATCTAGGGTCTGCCTTCCAAATTCTGGGTTTCCTGGCCAAAACCAGCCTCTTCACAGTTGATGTCCAACTCCTGCAGGAGATACCATAACAAGCCTTAGAATATTGTAATATAATAATTTAACCCAACTTTTAGAGAGGAAGGTTCTCATTCACAGTATCAGTGATCATTTAATTATAACTACATTACTATGCTTAATAAATAGTAGATGATGCCTTTGTTCTTGTGATTATAAATTCAGCATTTAGACTTCCAGATTAAAATATTTGTAGAAATGATGTGTCAACACTGAGCCCCTCAGTGTTGCTTATGATTTGGGGATTTTGAAGGCTTCTTGATGACACCTACGTGAAGCTACTAAGGCCAGCAGTGTTTCTTTGTCATTCAGTATAACGTAATAGTCGTCTGAGATGCAGGATCCAAGAGCTGGTCAGAAGGGGCTCAGGCAGAGGCACAGGACCATGGGCAGATCTCACCAGCTGGACCCACTGGCTGGGTTTCTTGTACTCCAGAGAGCAAATCCATTGTCTGCAATGCCTCAGTTCAAAAGAGGACTGATAATCACTAGCTTAGGGAGCCTCTGCAACATATAATGAGCTTAGGAACTGAGATTTGTGGTGACCACCCTAAAGTAAAGCAGAAATATCAAAGTTGGGTCGATAGAATGGATTTTTTCCCTTTTTAACAATGTCTTAATGATCACAAAGAGGGCTGCTCTATTTTGATATCTTTTTGTTGGCCTTTCATATTGGCATCAAAACAATTTATTTGATAGGAACTTCCCTAGAAGTCCTGCTAATAAGTGTAAGGGACGACATGCTTACAAGCTGTCTATTTCCAAAGGAGATGAAGGGGGTGTGTAAAAAGTGATGGCCTCTCATCTCTCTCAAGAAAACAACCCATTGATTTTGGCCGAAGTCAAATCAACTTAATTATGTCTCAAAATGTTCTTGAAAACACTTTGTAGCAACTCAGGGAAGAGAGCAAATGCCCCTTTGTTCCAATTTTGAAATGGCAGCTGTGTGCTTAGGCCTTGTGATACACTGAGTAGCATAAACCCAGCAGGCTTTGGCTGGGTAATCCAATGAAATGATTTGGCATAAACTGATGCACGGTAAATTTCTGGACAGAAATCTGGAACAGCGTCTGGGGTCAAGGATCATACAGAAATCACCTTCTGTCTTTTTAGCCAGTACGCCTGAAGGCTATTCCCTATCAATTTCATCTTTTTCCAAAACTGCCTCCCCCAAACCTTACTGCAGAAAGCTGGTCTTAGAGGACTGGGAAGTCAAACGGCCACCACCTCACTGTTTACCAAATGCTTAATTAGGAAGCTCTCGTTTTTGTTCCGCAATCAGGAAAAGCAAAACATCATTTACAAGAGGAACTTCCGCAAAAGGTCAATCCTGAGTGGTGACTGATGTATTTCCGCAAAGAGAAGAGTCATTCCAAGCCTGGCGGTTGATAAACATGCTTATCTCACTCCCCATGGTGGAAACGCAGAGCTTTCTGGAGTCAGCCAAGAGGCCCTGAACCTGGAGCACGGCTCCCCCGAGGCCATGGGGAAGCCAGCAGCTGGGTAGTGCGGCAGCGGCTGGGTGGAAGCCAAGCCTCCAGGCGGGTTAGGAAACGCGGCCCTGGCTGTCAGAGGGCCAGGCTGCCAGGCTGGTTGACATTCACAGCCTCCGGTCACACAGGCACACTCTTGGCTCTGCTAGTGGGAGCTCCGGGAGGAGGTGACTGGCCTGCAGGACAACAGAATCACCAGGAAATCTCAGCCATTTTCCAGACTGCACTGAAGGGTCTGGTTATAGGAAAAAGAGGGCTTTGTCCTCCCTGTGCTGCCTGGTCTCAGTATTTGGAACCGATGGCAGCTTTTGTCTCTGCAAATTCCTCTGGCAAGATCAGATCACAGCAAAGCTCTAAGGGAGAAACCACGTAGTGCCAGCTTTCTCTGCTCTGTGCCCGGCTCCCTGGTACTTGCAATACAAAAGCTGCCACTCCAGATCACTCAGTGGAGAGGTGATAAGCCCAATCAGTCATGTCCCTCCCTGATTTTAACGCTTTAATGATTCCAACTGTCCCGGATTCCAAAAGTGCATTGGCTCTCAGGCTCGAGATTCCCAGCAGCTCTGAAAAAGTTAAAGTTGGCTGTTCTTAGCACCCAGTTCCTGAGGAGGTGACCTCTGCTTCTGTAATTCCCTCTATAGGAGCCCCTTTTGTTACTCACAGTGGGCCCAGGACCACACCTGGTTTTCCTGTGCTCAGGAGAATGACAGGGGGAGGTCAGCCATACCAGAAATACCAAGGGCAAGAGTAGGGGTGGGGGCTTCCAGACGCTCCTCTCAGCCCACACTCTGAGAAGGGAGGGGGCTGCAGATGAAGGTCCAACCACAAGGTCATGATCCCACCAACGACGACGGCGCAGCGAAACCGCTAGAAACTCAGGACTTGACGCTCGAAGGAGCTTCCACGGTTGATAGGCTGCATCTTTGTGCCAGGAGGGTGACACGTTCTGAATCTACATGGAGAAGTCACAGAAGTTTGTGTCTGAGACCCTCTCAGACTCAGCCCTATCTGTCTCTTTTTGTTTTTTACTCCTTACTGGTATCCTTTAACTATAATAAAACTATAATCGTAAGTATAGTGCTTTTAGGAAGTTCAATGAGTCATCTAATGAGTTATTGAACCCCAGAGGGTGATGGGAACCCCCAATTCATAGCCAGTTGGTCAGAAGTGTGGGTACCCTGAGCCCCTTCACTTGTTACTGGTGCCCATAGGACAATCTTGTCGAAGATTGCCCTTAACCTGTGTAGTCTCGTCTACCTCTGGGTACGGTCAGAATTGAATTGAGTTGAATTACTGTAGTCTTTGTAGATGCTATCAGAGGTGTTGGAAGTTGCAAACGTTTTTGTACTTTATAAAAGGCAACAAGCTAACTCATAGGCTGCTGAAAATCTACACTGATATCCTATATTGAGAAAGGAGAGGCAGGGTGGGGGAAAACAGACTGTTTCAAAACCTGGTCCAGAGTTTCCTCCCACTCTAAAATTTAACATGAAAGTTTAGATAATTTAATAATTTGGTGTTACAATCCCCCCCCCATTGAATTCCATAGACATAATATCCACCATGATTTCAATCACTCACTAAGCATGTATTAAGCTCATATATATGTATGGTATTCAAATCTGAATAAAACAAAGGTTCTTCTACCAGTCAGAGCTCCTGGTTACAAACTGAAAAGTAGTTTATTAGAAGGTATTTTAGTTTCTTGGGCTGCTCCATGAAATAGCATGAAATGGGTTGGGTTAAACAATGGGATTTTATTGGCTTATGGTTTGTTTGTTGTTGTTACTGTTGTTTATAAAGATTTATTTTATTTATTTCTCCTCCCCTCATTGTGCTCACTGTCTGCTCTCTGCGCCCATTCATTGTGCACTCTCTGTGTCTGCTCATCTTCTCTTTATGAGGCACCGGGAACCTACCCCAGGACCTCCGATGTGGGAGAGAGGCACTCAATCACTTGAGCCGCCTCCACTCCCTGCTTTGTTGTGTCTCTCATTGTGTTTCCTCTTTGTGTCTCCTTGTTGCATCATCTTGTTGCATCAGCTCACCACACCAGCCTGTCTGGTCAGCTTGCTGTCTTGCTCATCTTCTCTAGGAGGCACCAGGAACCGAATGCAGGACCTCCCATGTGGTAGGCGGGAGCCCAAATACTTGAGCCACATCTGTTTACCTTGGCTCATGGTTTTGAGTTAGGAAAAATGTCCAAATCAAGGCATCATCAAGGGGATGCTTTCTCACCAAAGACTGTGGCATTCTAGGGTTAGCTGCTGGTGATCCTTGGTCCTTCGCTTGTCATATGTCAAAACAAGTGATAGCATGTCCTAGTCTTGCCCTTCTCTTTGGGGTCCCAATGATGTTCAGCTTCTGGCTGCTCCCTCTGTGGCTTTTGTTCTCTCTCTGAATTTCATTCTGCTTATTAAGGATTCCAGTAAGAGTATTTAGACCCATCCAGACTGAGGTGGGCCACACCTCAGCTGAAGCAACCTCACCAAAAAGTCCTACTTAGAATGGATTCACTCCCACAGGAAGGGGTTAAGTTTAATACATGTTTTTTTGAGGCACATATAGCTCCAAACTATCAAAGAGAGGTGCTAGGCAGTTTGTGATAGCAACAGGAAGGCCAAGAGCCAGCCTCAGAACAGGGCCAGGAACCCGAACCAGAGGCACAGGAACGTCTGGGTGGGACAATATGACATGACTGTTGAACATTGGAAGCCACTGCTGTCACCATAGACATGGCCCCACCAGACTTCTCCACCCCACCCTGGCTGGAAGCAATTCTAAATAACCACCGCATGTGGATATCAAGGCTCTGATTAAGGTTCTTGGTAGGACCATCCCAAGAATGTTCCCATGTCCTACTCTTGGGAGCAGGGTACGATTATTAACCAGAAATTTTGAGCTCTGTGGTCAGAAGCAGGTTTCTCACCATAACTCAGAGGATGACAGATTCTACCAAAGGAAGGGAGTTATGATGTTAGACTATCAAGAAAGAAAAAAGATGTCAACCAGGAGCTTCAGTAGGTAGGAGTTGGGAATGAAAACAGGATGATACTGAGATGTTCATAATGGTGACACCAATGATGTAGCATCGATACTATTTGTGAGATGCCAGTGTCAGATCTTGGCACATAAAGAAAGAATACCACTCTGGATGGAAGCCAAGGAAAATTTCATATGGAAATAATTTTCAGCTGAACCTTGAATAATAGGCAGGATTTCAAAAGGTCTTAAAGGATATTCCAAAGGAAGAAATAATCCCCGCAATGTTAGAAGTCCTTCCAAAATATAAAATCAAACTTTATTGGGGAGATGGTTAGATGAATGAACAGATGCTTTGTATACAGCTGAGAGCTTCTTCTGCCAACTTAACGTTTTAGTAAATCAATGGTCTTTCCAAAACTGAACAAATTCACCTGACACTCAGGGAAAGTGATATTCATCACCTTATTTTTAAGTATTCGCCAGGCAAAGATAGAACAGGAAGAGTTATACCCTATCGGATTCATCTTAACTTCATTCACATCACAAAGAGGAAATTAACCCAGGCTAAAGACCCAATCTCTTTGCTATTGCCACAAGCAGGGCACTAGCACTGACACCTGGACAGGTGCAGGTTCTAGACACAGATGAAACCAAATGGGAAGGTGTTCACTCATAACTGAGTTTGGTTTCTAAGCTCTTGAACAGGTTGAGAAACTGCATATGAACAATTAAGTTGAAGTAATTAATCAATTTCATGAAGAAAGAAGGAAGATCTATTATAGAACTTTCCTGTGAGGGAAGGAAATTCTTTCCTTCATGTGCCAGAATACTTTACATGACCACCAGTGCTGGGATCTAATTGACCTACTTTCATCACATTTTGGTCCATAACCACTTTTGGAGTTTTATTTATGAGAAAAGAAGTTGTTGGGGATTGAATCATGTGCCCTACCAAAAGACATGTTCAAATCTCTATTCTTTTTCCTGTCAATATGAACCCATTTGTAAAGAAGACCTTCTGAAGATGTTATTATTAGTTAAAGTGTGAGCAAATTGAATAAGGGTGGGTCTTAATCCATATGACTGGAGGCCTTAGAGAGAAGAAAGACGGATGAAGTCAGTCTGAGAAAGTCACAGAAAGAAGCCAGAAAGGAGAGAAAGAACACCAGAATGCTACCATCTCTGGGAGAAAACATGGCCTTGCCGATATTTGATGGCCTTCCAGCCTTCAAATCCATGGGACAATAAATGCCTGTTGTTTGCCCATTTTGTGGTATTTGTTATAGCAGCTCTGACAAACTAAGACTAAAGAAAAATGTAAATTGAAGAGCAGGAAATTTTTTATATGGAAATGTACAAATTACAATATCCTTGTATAAAAGAGGGTGAACTAGATGGCAGGGAGTCTGGAACGTTATATACATGAAGAATAAGATAAACAGTAGAAAGATCTAGAATATAAGGGCCAGAGAAGATGTGACCCAAGGGGAATCTGAGGATTATTTTTACATACCTGAGTGACTGCAAGATAAAACGAGTAAAAATTAAGAGTATTGTAGTAATGGATTCAGCCACAAACAAGAAGAGTGAAAGTATTCAAACTATCTATTATGGTGATAACTGCTAAAGTCCTTCAAATTTCTGAAATGAAATGAGCAGAAGGAATGATTGCATGTTGGTTCATCTAAATCTCCTTAAGATCAGAATAAGAAAAAAAATGTATACATATAAATTTTTTAAAAAAATATTTGCTGACAAATGAATGGATCATTTCTGTGTAAAGATTAGATTATAAAAGACCATTAATTTGGGTTTCTTTAACATTGAGTAAGGCATTATTAATTTCTCCTTGAGGTCAGAAAAAGCCATTTCTGTAAATAATTTCTGAAAATTAAATATTTATTGACGAAATGATTTCTTCATGAAGATCAGATAGAATTTAATCAAGCTCTTGAGTTTCCTTGCCATCACCTGAGGGACACTATCTGTGCCCACCTGTATTCTTTCTGATCCCCTCTTGCCCATTGCCCCTCAGTCACTGGACCACTGTCCACACTGGCATCTCCAAACATGCCAGCATGACTTTGCCTCAGAGCTTTTGCACCGCGTGTTACTTTTGGCTGGAATATCCTTCTCCAAAGAAGAATCCCATTTCCTCTTCAAAATTTACTAAAATGCCATCTTCTTGGGAAGTCTTTCTTTGACCACCCTATTTAAAATTCCCCACTCTCTCTCCACCAGAACTCATAAACACACACACACACATACACACATACACACGTGTGCACATATACACATTGGTGTTGTACATACATGGCAGGGTCAATGCCCTTGAGTAAGCGTTTTTATTTACATAGTACTATCGCCTTCTAAAATTTCTCCTTGCTAATTACATTTCTTGTCTCTCTCCCCCTTTTAGAAATTCAAAACTTTAGATTTAAGGTGACAGAAAGCAAATCAATGGTCATGATGTAATTGAATGAGATCATGAAGATACGAGTGTAAAGTGGTAAAAAGGAAGAAATACTGAGCCCTGCAAAACTTCGACCTTAAGAAATCAGAGAAATAGGAAGGAATTGATGATGAAGGCTGTGAAGGAACAGTCTATGAGACTGGGGGAAAACCAGGTGGCTGTGTTTTACCTGTAAACCAAATTAAGAAAGTGTGTTCAGTGGGACAAGGTAAACAATTGCATCCGATGCTGCTGATAGGACTAGCAGGGAGAGGATTAAGAACTAATTATTGGATTTATCAAACAGAAGTTCTCAGTGATCTTGTCAAGAGCATTTTTACTGGAGGTGAAAACTTATGGGATGGATTCAGGGGCAAATAGGGAGAGAAATTTGAGACAGTATATATCATAGATAATCTTACAAGGAGATTAGCTTTTGAAGGAGCAAAATGGTGGTTGGAGGGAAAAATTAGGCCAAGACATATGTTTTTTGTTGTTGTTGTTATTGTTTTAAAGGTAAGAAAAATAATAGGATGTTCGTATACTGATAGAAAATTAGCAGTACTCTAGAGCCAGCTATTCTTCAGAGTATCAGAATATCTGATGGCCTTTTCTGGAAAAAGGAAATATGCCCATATATGTCCATAAATTCCCTTGAGATTTTGAGAGCTGGTCTCGAAGAAGGAGCTGATTTTAATTTTTGCAATCTCCAAATTAGACAACCTTAGAGAAGAGAGAAATGAATAGATCTCTGAGGTCTTACAGCCTCAATTGATGTTGACCAGCATGACAGTCCTCGTAATTGAAGAATCCATGATTGACTTGGTTCTGCTGCCTCCACACTCTGTTTCTGAAAGTTGAAGGACTCCTGCAGTGAAAGAGACTGAGGCTGTGCAGAGAAGGATAGCGGGGGCAGCCAAACCTGACTTCTGGACAATTCCTATTTAAATGTCCAGCTTACTTCATATTGATGCTTTTGATTTAATCACTTTTCTGCTTCCCAGTTCACAGCTCTGACTTTGTCATGCAATGTGAAAAAGAAGAAATACAGCACACCATGGCATCTTGGATTTTCCTTTCTTTTTCTGTATTTTTTCATCACTATGTTGAGGATCAGGGGGATAAAAAAATCTTCCATATATCAACCCAAGAGAATCCCATCTCCCTTTTCTAGACTGGGCTTTCCCATCTCTCCTATCTGTAAATAGATTCTTTCCATTTTCACAGGGCCACAGTTCCTGACAAAACACAAACTGAATCAGGGGTGAAATTGCAAGGACGACATGGAGCTCAGCTTGGACAATGATTAAACTCAGATGTAATAACCAAGGAACCATGTAAGCCACGGGCAGGCTGCTGATCCCCGGGAAACGAGGACTTGATTAGTATGGACCCAGGGTTAACAACTAGGGAAAATGAGAAAAATGATTAACAACAAGGAAGCACTGAGCAGTGCCATTCCCTGCTGGGTCCTGGCGGCCAAGTCGGAGGAGTCCTTCTGGAGTCTTGGCTCCCTGAATTCTGTCTGTCCCCACCTCCTGTGGCTGACAACTTCTGGCTTTTCTCAAAACACATTTCTTTTGTATTTCTGCAATCTTAGGCAAAGCTCGAGGCCTCCGAGTTCTAACTTGATGCCTCTCTCTGCCTTGAGGCTGATTCTTGCTCTGGAGATGGTACCCACCAATGATTCTGCACCGCAGTGAGAAAGTGCACTTGCAATTTACTCTGTTTCTAAGTGCTTCCAAAATCAAATTCAGAAGGCTCTTGCATTTTCTATGATTCCTTGTCCCTATCACCAAGTTCTCCTTCAGATGATCCCAATCCTTTCAGGCCCTCTCTTTGAACCCATTCCTTGACCTCCACGCCCACCTCCTCTTCCCCTTCTGGGGCCCCACATCAGAGCTGCCTGGCCTTGCCTGGGGGTATAAATTGTGCCCTTGGACAGCAGGTGCTTTCCCAGCCCCCGTCTGTATGATTTTGTGATACCTTTTTAATAACCCCATAAACGTTTCGCACACGAAGGAGACAGCAAGCACTTCAGACAAAATATATAAGCCGTGTGGTTTATGGTTACAGCAAACTAATTGGTGGAACCCATGAAACACGACTTACCCAGGCAGGTAGGTGATAAAGCTCAGCTCCTCGGCAAGCTACGCCAAGGAGCTGCAGTCCTCAGCAAAGAAACCACAGTCCTCTGCTGAGTCCTTGGCTCAGTGTGCCTGGGGGACAATGGGCTGATGGGCTTTGTAAGGGCAGTTTCATCAAGTGCTCAGTCCTTTATGTTTACCTGGCACCACTATAGAAGAGGCCTCACCAGTCTGGCCTCTGACTACCTCCCAGCCTCCCCCATCAGGCTCGTCCACATACGCCCCACACTCCACCCAGCTCCCCCAAGCACCAGCCTGTACCATCCTTCTCCCTTGCTCACACAGACCCCAGGTCCTGGCTTCTCTTTAGCCCACCTTTACACTTGGGGACACTCACCCTCAAGATTTCACCTCAAATAAGCCTTCTCCACTGCTTACCTCCTAGCACACACCAAGGACCCACAGCAGACTCTCAGGATGGACTTGTGGCCTGAATGATTATATTTTAGAATTGGTTTGAATTTTTTATTTTCCAGACCTCCTAGCTAGAAGGGTCTCTTTAGCGTTAATTCGAAACTAACCCCCAAACCAAGGCCCCCAAATTCAAGATACAGCAATAACTCAATAGTACTTTGTGTAGGAGTGAAAAAGAGCTCAGCCCCTTCATCACGTACACTGAGCTGGGCACTGAGGTGAAAATCCAAGTATTGACATCTGCTCTGATACCACTCTGCAGGTATACTTCAAGTTGGGCAATCGTTACCTTTCTAAGACATTCAATTACCGCTTTAAATGCATAATTGACCCCCACTAATTTAAGAAAGTCAAAGAAAACCCCTTTTATAAAGTAAAAAAAAAAAAAAAAATCTTTGCCTAATATGACCATTTATTCCCAAATTTATCTAATTTGTAAATTTAAATTTCGCAAAGCTACCTACCTCAAAGCAAGATCCACCATCATTACTGCTTGTCATTCAAAACAGAAACCTAATTATGCAACTGTATAAAAGATGAAATAAATAGAATAATTTGTTAAATATAGAACTGGGTAAAGAATCTCTACTTATTCCCCTCTCAGAAACAAAAGTAAATTAAAGAATTAAAGTTTTAAAATACTCTCACAGCATTGGTTGCATTTAATCTCTGCAAAATCACTACAAAGTAGGCAAGGAAATTATTATTATTACATCCATTTTACAGATGGAAAAAGTGGAGTCCAGAGAGGCAAAGCAAAGAGCCCCAAGTTAAATAGTGGCAAAGCGAAGACTGAGCCAGACCTCTGGACTTGCTGTCCTGTGCTCTTTGGAGCTTTTCTATGAAGCCGAAAGCCAAATGAAGTTACAACTGTAACAGTTACAACCCGAACTGATTTCTGAAATATCTATTTTAATAAGCCAGAGTGAGCAAAAGTTTAATCTATTGGTGGGAGAGAAATTTTTACTCATGGACCCTTGAAAAGAGTGACATTATTGTATATCATTTTAAATAGGTGGGCTTCACTTAAAAAAAATTAATGCAATCTGCAAAATGAAATATTACTCACATAATTATAATCCTTGATATAACACAATTTGATATATGCCAGAAATTATATCCTTTTTTCAACCTTCATGACAAGCCACAAGGTAAGTAATACCGTCTGTATTTTATAGATGAGAAATTGAGGCTGGGAGGAGTTACTAAATTATCCAAGCTGATGTGGAAAATTCACCAGAATCATCTCCATCATTCCTGGCATTGAGCCTGAATAGTGAGGGCTCCTGACGAATATTTTTGAATGAATGAATGAATGAATGGCTGACTCAGGTGTGTCCCCCGACAGCACACTCTTCATTTTCTAAACAAATGTATAGCTGCCTTCTTTAGAGGGAGGCTGTCCCAGGGCCTCTAAAATGGAATTTGAGTTGCACATACAGTATCAGGAAACATTATTTTTTGCAATCCAGAATTGTAAAACACACTCCTTACTGGGGGCTTTAAGACCACCCCTGCCTGAGTTCCACTGCCGCCTCCCATTTGCCAGTCACCAGCCTGGTAACGTGTGCAAATTCAGGCGCAGCTTAGGGAGTCCCTGGGGGACCCCTCCTCTGCTTTGGCTCCCTGACTCCACCATGCTCTGCGGAATCTCTTCCTAACTTTCTAGGGTGCAACTTAGAAGAATCAAACAAATGCCCCTGAGTATGTCCTGTGACTGGGGTTCTGGATAGGGACGGTGGGCAGCTTCGAAAAGAGCGCTGATTCTAATAAGGAGACATGGCCAGTGTCGGGTGCAACTCATTCCATCTCACTAAGGACAAAAGGTGCTTACTTGGCCTAAAAGAATGGAGATGGAAATGAAAAGTGTTTGCCAAACTACGAATGCCCACAGGAAATTAGACAGTGAGTTAAAACAGCATCCTCTCTAAAGGCAGGTGTATTATAAAGGGTTCGAACCGGCAGGAGAAATCTGTAAATATTGTGGGGTTTTATAAAAATTGTCTCAGGTAACTGTGGGGATGCACAAGCCCCTATTCCATAGGGTAGACTGCAAGCTGGGAGCTCTGATGAAGGTTTCCTATGAATTCCCCAGAAGAAGCTGGCTGGCTGAAGTAGAGATGAACATTCTCCTTTCTGACTGCTGAAATCATCACTTCTCCTTTTACAGCCTTCAACTGATTGGATGAGACTTCCCTCGTTGTTGAAGGCAGTCTCCTCAGTTGATTGCAGATGTGATCAGTCATAGACATAATCAACTTACTGATGATTTAAGTCCATGAAATGTCCTCACAGTAACAATCAGGCCAGGGCTTGCTTGACCAAGCAACTGGACAGCAAAACTCGGCCTACTTGACCGATGAACTTATCACAGCAGGGGTTTGTCTTCATAGCCCTGAGTCCCTTGCTACAGTCACGTTCTCAATAAGCAGGCAAAGACAAGCCCACAAACCAGGTAAAAGGGAGGGAGGGAAGGCAGGCCGTGCAACATGCTCATATTGACCTTCTCCTGCAAGCCTGCCACCAGGTCACCCCTCTTCCTCCTTATTTTCACCCAGACTCTTCAAATCTATTATTGTAAAGTACAATGATTCCATGAACTCTGTGGCTCATTCTGATCCCACCTGCTGTCAGGAGATAAAGAACCTGGTATCTTGGAAGGGTGAACAACTCTGGCCAAAGGCAGGCAGGGGCACACGGGAACCCAGGTGCGCTCTGTCCAGGGTAAGGCTGAGAGCTAGAGAATAGAGATGCTCCTCTTGTTGAACATCATTCTGATGGGAGAAAAGCCAGAGAGATGGCTGGTCTTGAAGAGATAAAGCCTTAGCACAAAATTGCATTTCCTAAGCCCCTCTGGCTTAAAATCTTTGCACTACAGACCACATCTATACAGCCTGAAAATACAACCTACCCTCTCACCACTGTGAGTTGGGTTTTCTCCAGAAGGGAGGAGGCAGCAATGCAATCTGGTGTTTGTATAGAAAACACAACAGCAGAGAAAGGAGGAGGCACACACCAGAACATCTGCTCAGAGGCACAATCTGAGAAAGAGTCAAGCACTCACATGATGGAAACATCTGTGCAGAGCTCCAATTCCAGGAGCCTTGAATTGGAGGCAAGGGGGAGCCTAGGAGAGAAGCAGGGGAGGGAAGGAATAAAACCAAAAGGAATCAGAAATGATTCAGATAATGTGGAAGGAGGTGCTGAGCATAAAGAGGAGGAGGTGAAACAGGAGGAAGGGAAGGAGAAGTGCCTCCAGACACGCTGTTGGATGAGGCTTTCAGCACAAATGATAATGTTGTCCTGCTGCAGAGAGAACCAGCACCCTGAGCTCTGCAGAACAACCAGAAGGAGCAAGAAGACCCACTACTGATGGCTGAATGGCTAGTAACTTGCCTATAGTCACAGGCTGTAAGCCAAGGGCTTGGGAAAATCCAGGTCTCTGGTCCAGAGTTCATGCTGGTTCCTCGATTCGTTACCTCAGGAAAATAAACTCTTAATTTTAACCCATTCCTGTGGACCTTTTGATGAGGTAGCTTCAGTTACGGCGTGGTACAGCCGAAACAGGGTGTGTCCTAAGGCTGTTACCAGAGGCCACAGAGAGAGAAAGGCACTGGGAGCAGCCAGAGTGGAGGATAACGGAACCCAGAAGAGATAAGAGCAGACACCACCATGCGTGTTTGCATGTGACCGAAACGCCAAGGAACCCAAAGATTGCCAGCCAGCCAGAAGATATGGACTCTGGGAGGAAGCCTGCCTGCTAACTCTGGAACTGTTAGCCAATAAATTCCTGCTGTTAAGCCAACCTATTGCATGGCAATTGTTTTAGCAGCTGTGAAACTTACAGGAGCTCTTCGCAGCATTTCTTCACAGTAATAATTATACTCTCATTTCTGGAAAGTCCTTCTTTGGCCTCTGTGACGTCTCTCTCTCTCTCTCTGGGTTCTTCCCTACTTCTCTGTCCAATTCTCCCCATCATCCTTTTTTCTCCAGCTTCATTTTGTCTTTTACGTATTCCCCATGCCTCCTTTTTACCCCTCATGGATATTAGCCTGAGGGTTAATATTTAGCCCAGATCATCTAGCTCATCCACTTCTGCTTATACCTACATGCTGACAGCTCCTAGATCTTCTCCTTAGCCCTCGATCCATATAACTTGAACTACTTGCTGCATGTCTCCACAGGCATCACAATCAATATTTCCCAAACTGAACTCTCTCGTACCTTGGACAGCTACAACTTGCTGGTCAGTCTACCTTTCCTGAGGCTACCCCTCTTTTCATTTCACTCCAAGTTGCCTGGGATACACTTTTGTCCTCCCATAATTTCCAGGACATATTGTTGTTATAGGTCTTATCACAACACATTTGAGTTATCTGTTTGCTGTTCTCGCCAATGAACCGTGAGCTGCTCAAGGGTTAGAAATATGTCTTATTCCTGTGGATCTAAATACAAGGTTGGCAGTTAATGTTTCTTAAATGAATAATGTCAAGCTTAGTCCAGCTGGAGGCACCACCTAACATGGTCACACAAGCCCAAACTCATCCTAAATGCTTCCTGCTCTCTCACTTCAGAGTCCAATTAGTTGCCAAGCTGTACTTATTATTTCCTATATAACTTAGGAACATTTTGTACATCTGTAGCATATACAACTTCTGTACTTCAGTCTCTTTTTCCTCTGCCTTAGGGCTCTTATCAAACTTTCCCCAGCCCTTTTCAACCCTGGAAGACCCAGAGGCAATTAGAGAGCTGAGAAAGTACATCAGAAACTCTAAAAGGTGACTAGAGAAGAAGACAACCAAACCTCCCTTTTCATGCAGGCCAATGGCCCAGAAAGTCCCAAAATACAGGAGGAAAGAAACTTCCACTTTAAATAAGTGTGTAGTTTTGATTATTATGTTCCATGGGAGTTTACATCCCAATTGTTGAACCAAGACTGTCTGAGGGACTAGTGACCTGCAGGATTAGAGAAGCGGCGGAACTTTATATCTAAAGAGAAGGGGAAGAGCTAGCCCCACAGAATGCATCTGAAGGGACAGAGGGAGACTGAAATAGAGATGTGAGATCACTGTGATATCAGCACAATGCTTACCTAATTTGTATGAAACCACGCAAGATTTTAGTCAAGCTATAGTTGAATAGTTTACATGAATCTGTGGTTTATCGGCATCTTATTAAAATCATTTTTATTTTGATTCCGCAGTTTTCCAATTAGAAAGCTAACATTTTTCCTCCTCCACATCACAAACAATTTGTAAAGCTCCTGGGCCCTAGGCAGAGCTTAAATGATAAAGTGGCAATGACTCATTAGGCTCAGCCAAAGTGCACTTTTAAAAATGTAAATCAGATCATACAACAGCCTCTGCTCAAAATCCTCCCATTAATCCTAATCACCTACAGGATAAAGCCCAAATTCCTAAATGGGGGTGCATGCCCTTCACAGCCTGCCCGCACTCTCGTCTCCACCAGGATCACCTCTTGCCACTCCTCCACCAGCCGCCGTGATCCACGAGAGCTCGTTCATTCACACGTAGATCATGGTGCAGGAAAAAGGAGCCCTGCGTTCTAGTTCTCTGTAATACTGAGCCTCAGGGATCTCATCCATTCTAATTCTAACGTGCTCTGATCCTACCTCCATCCGCCCAATGTTCTTGGGTTTGCCTCCCATCCCGTGGCCTCCTAGGATCACTGTTCTCCCGAAAGCTGTTTTCTCCTGCCAGCTCACTCGGAGGATTCATGATGACTGTGGTTGCCATAGGAATGATTCATCTATCATAAAGGTGGTTGCATGAGATCACAAACACTCCAAGGAGAGCCAGAAGAGGGGGGGATGATACTCAAAATCAAGAGAGAGCCGCACTGAGAGCAGCTGACAGCTTACTGAGAGCGGGAGCTAAAGCTCGCGCATTTTCTAGAATTCTCGTGTGTGCGCACACACTTCTCTGAGAGGCGTAAGTGCAGATCCACTGTCAAATCTGTCTTCCGTGATCCCTCCCGTGCCCACTCAAGATACTTCCTTCACAAAAACAGACTGTAGCATGCGCATGCGGGCTCTAAGGAAGCAGTACTCTCCTCACCAGCCAACTGTTGAAAATGGAAGCTCAGTTAGCCTCGGGCTGTCCTGGGAGCCTTGTCCTGGACGCCTTGTCCGGGGCATCCACTGCGGATGCTCGTATATGATCATTCATCTGTCATTAACTAGAAAAGGCTGCGGACATTCTTGAAAAGATCTGGTTGTTAGCATGGATTGTTTGGTGCTCAAACTCACAGCTCTCATTCTGGAGGTAGAACATTTTTATTGCAATATGATCCAATTGCCAATACTTCAATGGTCATTTTCTTCCTTCTTCGTACCTAATGGGATTTCACAACAGCATAAATCCTAACTGCAACCCCAGGCTGCGTATTCTGACCCAGCTGCAAGTTGAATATCAAGCCAACCCCAATCTTAGACTGAGCCCTCTATCCAGCCATGGACAGCCATTCTTCCAACCCCAGCCATGGGCACAACTCTAACTCAAGCCAGTTATTTCACAATGACCCTGACAGTGACCAGAGGAGAGGATGGTGGTCTGCAGGCCCATCCCACAATGGAGCTACAACCTGCTGTGCAAGTCGTTCTAAGGATGGGCTGGGGACATTTTTATTGTGAAAGATGATACATCCGTTCTGCAGCTTCCTAGCAACAGGATGCCAAGCAGCCAGATGTGATTTAAGGATTCATTACCTTTGTTAGGAAAGAACCGGGGGCAGGGAGGAAGACTTCACAGCACGAGGTAGAACTGACAGAGTTGAGGGTGAGGAGACCAAGCCTGTGGAAGGCTGAACCTCAGAGAGACTGCCTTTCTTCCTTCAGATGCTTTGAAACAGCATTTTGTCCCGCTGCTACTGTGGCCGCTGGCTTCCTGCTTCTGCATTAATTACTAGTATCGATGGGTCCAATTTCAAATCATATGGCATGTTTTTGAATCACGCACAGTGTTTGCTCCATGCTCAAAACATTGGCAGTTGAACACAAATCAGAGCAGGAACAATAAAACGTCTCAGGCGCCTTCCCCTAGTGTGTTGGCTGCGCTTTAAAAACCCTGCCATCGCTAAGTCAGGTGGCTTAGGTCACAGCGACATTATTCTCACTCTTTTTAGCACCTGCAAATTTATTACATAAGATATTATTTTGTACTCAATTTAATTAGTTAGAACTATTTGTAGTCATTTGAAATACACTCCATGTTGATTAAAATAATTAGTGTAGGGCTACTAAATATTTACCTAAGATATGAATCCAGGGGGAATTTGATAAATTTAATTAGCAAGAACTAATTATTGTTATGATAGGAGTTAGGGTTTAATAAATATAATTACAGAGCACAAATGACGGTTTCTTAATTAATAGATACTAGTTGCAAACACAAGAGCCATTATCATATTTTCATGCAGGACATGCTATTCAGCACATCTTCCAGATGTCAGTTCTATCAGCAATGGCAACTCCCAGTAAGAGGAGCTAACACTTATATAGTGCTTACGCTGTCAGGCATAGTGCTTTTAGCGTATTATTGCATTTAATCCTCACAATAACTCCCACTGTTGCCCACGTTTTACACAGATGGAAACTGAGGCATGAGAGTAAACTAACTTACCAAGGTCACATTGGTAGGAAGTAGCTGAGCTGGCATTTGAGTCCATGCTGTCTAGCTCAAGTCTCCGTGCTCCTATTCATAATCTTTAGCGCCAATGTCACTTTTCCAGCTGCTAATACAAACACCATAGAGCGGGTTGGTTTATTAACGGGAATTTATTGGCTCACAGTTTTGAGGCTAAGAGAAGTCCAAAAATGAGGCGTCAGCATGATGAAGCTTTCTCTCCCAAGATGGTGACATTCTGGGGCTGGCTGCCATGATCCGTGGGCTTCCTTGGCTTTCCCATCACAGGGCAACATCCTCTCCTTGTTCTGTTGAGTTTCCCACTTCTCATGGAATCCTCTCTTGGGCTTTATAAGGCCTCCAGCAAAAGGATTAAGAGCCATCCTTTTGATTGGCCCACACCTTAACTAAAAATAACATCTTGAAAAGATCTCATTTACAATTGGTTCACACCCATAGCAATGGCTTAAGATTAAGAACTTGTTTTTCCTGGGGTATATAACCCAATCTAATAAAAAGGCCTACAACGACAACAACAACAACCAAACAAACATGAGTAATGACAACAAAAAAAATAACCAAAACCCTCAGCTCCACATTTGCTATTCAAGTGTAACAGACTGCTCATATTTTTGGATACCATTGCCCTGATTTTGGAGATTGTAAGGAAACCCTGAAGGCCTCTGGCCTGCAATCATTTGCAGTTTTGCTGAGGCTTGGATTATAATGTGAGACTTGGAATTCCAGGGTGCTGAAATCTGCGAGGCAGTGAGAAAGTCTAGCTGACTTCCCAGAACTTCGTCGCAACAGTGCTGGGTGATGCTTCCTGGTTTTGCCCTTTTTATGCTGGCATTCTATGGTGGAATTTTCCACCATCATTGTGTTTGCAAGTTTGAGGAGTCAAGAAGGTGTCAAGGGTCTACTATATAGTAACTTTGGGCAAAGTACAATTTATACTTCAACAAATCATGGGCATGTCCTCATCCAATTTTGGACATTTAAGGCCAAGATTCCTTCCTTGATGAGATCCTGACTTTCATCAAAATGGTCCTGCATTGCTGCCTTTCCCCTCCAACTCCCCATCAGGAAATGCCCATCTCCAACAGTGTTTGGCTTGCTCCTGGGGTGATATCAATATATAGGGATTTGGTGGTGATCCTGAGCTCTTGACAGTGACCTCACAGGGAATGCATAGACCATCCCATTGCATCTCCCTGCTGCCAGGAATATGTCTGGAAGACACAATGGTTCTTATGTGAAGACAATTATATAAGGTAATGCATATAAATGAACCTGCTGCAGCACTGTGGAAATATTCAGGAATAGGTGCATATTTTCCTATATTTGTAATAAAGGAAAAAGTGAAGGAGGCAAAGAAGCTATCCAGATTCTTCTGTAGGTCAGGGTGCCCAGTGGAATAGCCTAATTTGTGCTTGTCTACCTTCATGGCTGGATGAACCATAGCTGGGAGAGGTATGAAAATTACTGGTGGAAACTCCTAAATGAAAGCCAGACAGGAGGAAACATGGAAGACAGGTCTTGTCCAAGTCAAGCCAAATGTGCTATGTCAGCAGCTCTGTTCCCCCATGCCCACTTCTCTTCATGTGGCTGGTAAGGAGAGTCCTTCCTTTGTTCTTGAAGCCTGCAACCTGATGCAGCTCATACATCTTTTGGGCCTCCAAGGCCAGCCTGACTTGGAGAGATCAGTTTCCTCAGGTAGATGTTTTGACAGCAAAGTGTATGAAAAGGACGTCAAATATGTAGAATATTTGCTAGGTGGAGACATCAGCTACAACTTTCTTGTACTGCATTTGTGCCTCCAGCTCTGCCAGACCAGAAGTCTCTCTTGCAGTCTCCAGATTCGGGTAGTGGCCTTCCGTATCAACACCTACTTTGAGAGGCAGATCAGATTGAGGGGTGCTGTCCACCCCAAATTAATCTCTCAGAAATATTCCATTCTGGCTCATTTCTAAAGTTCCTCAAAGTCACATCCACAGCTCACCTTACTCTTAATTGAGAGAATTTGCCATAAACTCACCTTAGTTTCTGGGCTGAGACATATGTCAGTGACATTTTCCCATGTTCTCATGGATTTCAAATTCCAGCCACTCTACAAGTCCTGTTCAATAGGAGCTCAACTCATGGGAAGAGATTTTAATGAGTCTCAGAGTCAAGCCCACAGACTTTCTCAAGGAATGATCTTCCTGTCCTTGATA
>JAKSZT010054568.1:3229345-3271798 GCA_026826555.1 Tolypeutes matacus | reverse complement strand
TCAGTTTACAAGCATGATCCAATTATATTTTTGGAATTCATAATTACATTAAATTGGCCAACGTCTACACCATTCAACAAGTTAGTGTCTTCTTCTAGCCCACTACCCACACATGTTGGCCACCCTGAAGACCCAAGGTTTTAAAAAGTCATTTGTTAATTTTGTAGAAGCCGTTGGTTATCAATGAACCCAGCTTCCTATTTTTAAAGCTGAGCTAAATGAGATCCCCAGACATAGAAAGAGAATTGTGAGATTCACAGTAGCAGAGGCAGACCTAGAACTCAGGCATCTTGACTCCCAACTCAGTGTTCCTTCCATTAAATGCAAAATGATGTATGACATCTTTCTACTGGCCCATATCCTATAGGCCTTGTTAATTGGTATTTTGAAATCTTGATCATGTTGGGAATTTCTTGGTCTAAATTATTCCAAAATGATGAGTTATTCAAACTAACAAGACAAGAAGACAACTAGAGATGTAACCAAAGCTTCCTAGAGATTTACTTCTAGGAAGGAGAGTTTGATTAGCTGCAGCCACAGACACCTTTTCCCAGATATCAGTTTATATCCTTCTCAATGGGCTGCCCATCAAGAATTCTCAGCACTTCACCAGGGCCTTTGGGACATTGTGGGGTGCTGGGGCTTCATTCATGGGACAAATAGGCAGTTATCAAAAATAGGAAGAAGCTGCACTAAAGGGAGATGGTAAAAACTCTGGTTGTCTAAGACCCAGGAACTTTCTAGCTGAAGAGTCATTCTGGATGATTTGGGCTGGTGCCATAAAGCAGAGCAAGCATGGAGACCATCTCCTTGGGGCTTGGCCTTGTTCAGAAGAAATGGCACTTCTCCTACAGGTCCTCCCTGAGACACAGTGTAATCTGCAGAGAGCAACATGGGAAGGAATCAAAGAAGATGGGAAAAAACTAATAAATCATCAAAACAGGAAGCAGGAAAAGACAGGCCTGGATGTGCAATTCTTTTTGTGCCTGTTAAATGAACTCTGGTGGGGCTGAGGAGAGAGAATTATCCTATTTATATATTGAAAGGAATTTTAAATATGCATAGGCAGAGAGAGAGGATCTGCTGAGATAGAAATGCAAAACGCAGTGTGGTCTGTGCATCTCCCCTTCTATCTCCCAGCACCATTAGCAAGTTCCTTGCACCAATTTCTGGTAAGCTTCTTCTAAAACTCAGAGCCATCTTTCTACTTATTCAGCATTTCTGTCTCAAAAAAGTAATTCTATTTTTAAAAAGGTATAGGCCTTCACTTGCAAAACACCTTGCAAATAAATGTATACACACAGAAACATAGCTCACACTTAAACACTGACACACATACATGCAAAACCAACCTATCACATGCACAGACACACACACACACCTCCACCACAATCTCCTGGCTGTTTGACCCTGGAGTAGCACAGAGACAGTGCAGGTGGATCACATGCACATGAAAAGAATATCTCAGAACACCTCAGAGACGTGGCGGCGTGGTTTACGTGGTGTGGGGAACTTGTAATCATCCCACTGAACACAGTCTTTTTGAGAGCAGGTAAGAGACAGACAAACGACCATATTTCCTCATGCATTTACCCAATCCACCTTTAGAAAGCAGCGCTATGTCCCACCCCAATCGCCACCTCCTTACCAAACCTTTCCCACTCATCAACCCACTAAGCACACATCACCTCCTTAAAAATAGCAGCAGCTCTTGTCCTGAACAGCTTCACTAAGGGAAAAACAAATCCTAGAGCACCCGTTGCTGGCTTCTCTTAGTCTGTACCAACACACCCTAAATCCCAAAACAAAGTTCTGAAAGAAAAAGGAAAACAATCCCTTTGTAAATCATCTTACCCCCACCGCCCAATCTCTCCTTTCTTCTCTGTCTCTGTCAGGACCACAGGAAGTCCTGCCTCTCTTGAGGAGGTCTGTAACAAACATACCCGGACCTGCCAAGTCTTATTTGGCCACCCACCTGGGTATTACTTTGAGGAAGTCACCATTCTCTGGTAATTTATAGGGAAAAATATTTTTAAAAATATATGAAATTTGTAAATGGTCAAGACTTTCAGATTTTTATATGTTTCCCATTTAAAAATTAATTGGCCCGGTTTGAGCACACTGCGTGTTGTGCTTTGATTCTCCAAGCAGGAAGAGCGCTTGGAGGTCTAGCTGTCTAGCCTGACCGCACGCCCAAGACCCCGGAAGTAATAGCCCTTGGCCAAACTCCTGACCTGCTCTCGGACCAATCACAATCTGCAGTGTTTGCCAGGCCAACACCTATTCATCCCGTAAGTTTAGCACCACTTCTTCGAGGAATCTGTCTCAGACACTTTCTGCCTGAGCAGTTGCGATTTGGAGGCAGAGGGATGAAGAGGGAAAGAAAGTTGACTCATTTCATATTGGACTAAGGGGTCTGTATGGCTCCCACGGAAAATCCAGGTGATGACAGGGAACAAGTGCTTCTTTGAGCCTGGATTTCAGGGGCAGAAGAAGGGGCTCAGAGGCAAGCCGGAAGCTCCCAGCATGTGGCCTGTCCTGAAGGTACCGGGGCGGGGAGGTCCCCAGGGATGGCACAGGCATGGCACATCCCGCATCCCTGGACATCCGCCTTGCAGAGGAAAGAGATGAAGTCAGAGCTCCATGAAGAGGTTTTCTATGGGCCTCGATTCGTGATACCAGGGACAACATGAATCATCAGCTCTGTAATTACATGAATGTAACATTTCTCACTGAGCATCCAGGCGACTGTTTACATCTACATTAAGCTTTCAGGCAATCAAAGACCCGGGGAAAAAAGCCTGAAAATGGTATTGATGTGTGAAAAACACTTAGGAAAAAACCCACAGATAGCTTGAGAACAACCTGGGCTGCCTACACCAGGCTGTCTACAACTCACAGCTTCAGCCTGAGCCCAGGCTCATGAAGGCTTGTAACAAAAATGCCTTCCTCCCTGAGGAGCTGGCTCCTGAGTCATCCCCTGCCTCCAAGGGCCTCACATACCCGGGAAACTACTCTCTCTCCTTGAACGCCAAAACCCCTGCATTTCCTTGCTGTTGGTTTGCAGATGAGAGAGAGGAGGGGGCTCAGACCACCACACCTCTCCCTGGGTCCCTATTTCGATGGGATTATTGCCAACCAGTCATCCTGCACTCCCCTGGGTGGCTTCACGTTCACCTCTTAGATCTTCCGTGCAAGATCCGTGAGGATGCGCCTCAACTCAAGGATACCAGATCCCTGCTGTCTTCCCAGTTTGTCACAAAAACACAGGAATTTAGGTGAGCCTGGGGGCTTGGGTCTGAGGAACACAGAACAAGACTGGACCCTTTTATTCTAATTCATCTGGGGGAACTCCTATTGGGCCTAAGCACCACTCTCTCTATTTCCATTTGTAAGGCCACGTGTGCAGCTTGCAGGGACCTCATTCTGAGTGTGAACTGCTGAGACCTTGCACGTGCAGCTGGCCTGCTGTGGCTTTCCATGGCTCAGGTGAAGTGCCACCACTCATGCTGGCCAACAGTGCCAGTGAGCTGGCACCAGGAAGGTGGGAATGCTCACGCAGGCGGGGAGCCACCCAGCTACTTCCCCAGACTCCCAGGCAGAGCCTGGGGGGTCCCATCCTGGACACATCGCCCATACCTGACCTTGCCCTCGCTCCTTTCTTATCAGAATGTGGCAGTATGCCGTTGGTTAAATCTCCCTCCAATTCTTTTCACATGCAGAGAGCAGAGTGATCTTTCAATAATGCGTATCTGACTTTGCCACTCCACCTTTAAACCCTGCAGTCCCATAATTGGCTTCCCAACCTACAGGATCAAGTCCAAACTCCAAATCCTTGCCAGGTTTTCTATGGTCTGTCCCCTCACCAGATGGAGCCCCTGAAAGACCATATATACCGGACAATTAAGAGATGATATCATTTAGACTGTCGTAATTGGGAGAACATTCATTAACAAGCAATATCTCAAAGAAAACCATGGAGGCCTGAGATTGTATAGAGGCAGGTAAATGAGGAAGTCTTCCGAGAGTCTTAATGGACGTCACGGAGAAGGCTGGGGATGGGGCTATTGAGAAATATGCAAGAGGAGAGAAGTCCTTCATGGTTAGCTTCTCTTGGAACAAAGAAGGATGGGAAGATTTCTGAACAGTTGCTATTTCCAGGTGCACATGGCTCAGGTAAAGTTCAGCATTGTCCCCCATTTCACCTGACCACCCCCATTGTACTCCAGCCCGAATGCAGTTCCACACGCCCCTGGACATAGCTTAATCGCTTCTTCTGTCTGCAAAGCCTTTCTTGGCTTTATATTATATGAATGACGGATCTTTGAAGGTTCAGTTCCAGGTTCAATGACCTTCTCTCAGAAACCTTAATCAAGTCCTAATTTTTCCAGTTATAAGGATGAACCGGGATAATACAGACAGAGTGCCTCCACTGTGCCCTGTACCGGACTTCTGTCTTCTACCTGGGTCACCAGGCTGAGTTGTTGCCACAGCAGCTCCCCTCTTGCCCTTCCTTGGTTCCTTTATCAAGCTTCCTTGCTCCTCAATGGGGCTGCAGCAGTGAACCAAACAGTGCCACGGCCATCCCTTAAGATGCTGGCAATCCAATGGGACGGCAGGTGAGCAAATAACCAGCGGCACTGAGAGGCTGGTCTCCTACTCTGGGAGCATGAAAGTGGACTTCTGACCAGACCTGGTTTCTCAGAGGAAGCCTCGTCTAAGCTGAGATGAGGGGAGGACTATTCAAACACATACTTTGCAAGGGATCCAGAAGTTGCTGTGGAAGGAGGGTGAGAATTGGGGAATGCCTCATTAGGGTCAAAGGATCCATCTTAGCTTTCTTTGCATTTCCAATTCTCTCTCCGCCCCCCCTCTCTCACACACAGACAGAGACTCACACAGACACTTTCTTTACAGCTTATCTTTGTTCTGCCTCTAAGCTTCAAGGTATGAAGAATGAACCTTTTATCCTACATTTTGGATGGATCATCTGTGTCTGAGTTTTTTATTTCTGTGCTGATAGGAATCGAAGTCATTAACCCCGCTAAGTACCCTTTTAATTTTTTTTTTTTCTCCTTAAAAGGTAAGTGGGTCTAGGACTTTCCTGGGAGGAAGATCTGGGAGAGGAGAATAAGCATGATAAGCTCTCAATAAACATTTCCTTCTTCTGTTCCTGAGCCAAACCTCTTAGACAGGGAGCGTAATGAAGTTTGTGAACTGTGTGTATTGTAACATTAGCGATTGTCAGGTAGAAGCCAATGTTTTGAAAAGCTTGGCCCAGGCTCCATGCCCAGCGACAAACTCCCAGGGCTCAGAGAAAGGGCTCTGTGGTGGATGGAGCCCCTGCTGTGTACCTGGGGGGTGGGCCCATGCCACAGGATAGACAAGACGTGGTCAGCAAATGCCCAAGAAGGCTCTCTGGGAGGAGCAAATTCATTAACCTCAGCATCTCCTTGAATGCTCATCCATCTTCTGCAGAGAGCGATTATTAACACACGCTTTAGACATGTGCATGCATCGGTGCCGTAGATGGGTCACTCCACGATAAAGCTTGCAGGCACCTGATGTCACCTGGAGGCCATGGCTGCTGCCCTTTACCACCCAAAGTGCTCTCCATGGGCTCTTCCCTGTTCTGCAAGATGCCCACCCTTAGCCTCTGCAGACAGATGAGGGACACTCAGCAGCAGCCTGGAAACTCCATTCACCAGAAAGTTCAGGTCAGCCCATTGCCCCATTCCCCCGCACCCCAAAGAGCATCATTGGGCAAAGATGCCTGGGGAATTGTTAGGGAGTTGAAAAAAACAAAAACACAAAGAAAAACAACAACATAAACAGTGTAACAACAGGAAGGTCCTTTGGGATACAAGACCAAATACATAACTTGTGAGACTCAGGGCAGAGTGAAAATGTGGGGCCCCTTGTTCGAAAAATAAGATGCTCAAGATGGCAAACTCAGAACCCTTCTGCAGGTGGGGTCCAAGCAAGACAGAGGTCACACACCCACAAAGACTTCCCTGCTTAGAGCCCATTCCTTGTAAGTTCCCTATTTTATTGCAAGAAGATTAAAGCCCACAGCTGAAAAACCTTCTCTCCTTTGCAGTCCTACATACATTTGCATGCCCTAGGTGGACTCACTGTGGCTCCCGAGCTATGTACGTAGGACCCTGTTCCTTTACCAGGCAAATTACTCAATCTCTTTCTTCCTCAGTTTCCTCATCTGAAAACGGAGGATAATAAGAGTACAGAGCTCGGAGAATAGTCATTAGAATAAAATAAGGTAAGGCAGCAAGGAAGTTAGAAGGGAACATGGCATAGAATAAACTCTCAGTAAATGATCACAGCTTTGAATAGTGGTAGTGGTAATGATAATCATTGTAGTATTTCAGCAAATATTAACACTTGTCTACTGGGTCTGTGTGGTGGTTTGAGGCTGTATGTACCCCAGAAAAGTATATTCTTAAGCCTAATCCATTCCTGTGGGTGTGAACCCATTGTAAACAGGACTTTTTGATAAGGGTACTTCATTGAAGGTGTGACCCACCTCAATCAGGAAAGGTCTTAATCCTCTTACTGGAGGGCTTTATATGGAAGGAAATTCAGACAGAGAGAAAGAGAGAAAGCCACAGGAAACAAGAAGCTGAAGGTCAATGGAACCCAGAAGAGAAGGGAGAGGCCAGGAGAGGCCGCCATGTGCCGGAGGAGCCCAGGACGGAGGACGGCCAGCAGCCAGCTCCAGAATGCCAGTCTTCGGGAAGAAAGCATTGCACTTATGACAGCTTCAACTCTCTCTTAGCCTTAAAACTGTGAGGCTACGTTCCTATCACTTAAGCCAACACTTCCTATGGCATTTGCTTGGGCAGCCCTGGAAGGATGACCTTGGCCTTCAGGTTTCAGAGGGAAAGGACGCGTTTGGAAGCCTCCTCCTGCCAATGCTGCCTGGGAGCTGCCTCAGCATGGCCAGAGGTGTCGGGAATCAGGTCGGCTTAGGTACATCAGGCCCAGGACATGCCGGGCCCTTTAAGAGAATGGACTCCAGCGACTCTGTTCCCAGGACCCTAAACTTTATTCCCATCAAGGACTGGGCCGAGCCATGTGAAAGCCGGGCTTCTCAAAGTTGGTTCACCCATTGTAGAATAACAAACTGGAGCGCTTACCAAAAATTCAGATTTCTAGACCCCAGTCCAAGTCCAGTAGTCAGAATGTCCCAGTGTGGCAACCATATATCAATTGTGGCAAGCATTCCTGAAATTTTCATTCTTCATCAAAGGACAAACTGCAGGGGCACTTCCACCAAACAGCCCTTCCAGGCTGCACTGCCTGCAATGGGTGCAGTTCCCCAGCACTCCCCTTAGCCAGCCTAGCACAGGTAGGGCATTCAGCTGGTGCCAATTAGCACTCGTTGGCTGGTTGTCACATGGTTCACCGCACATCTCCTACCTAATATGCAATGATATTCCTTTCCTATGGTACACTGTTCTGCTGGTTCTTTAACCAACTCTACCAAGCAAGTGGCAAACGTTTCTCAGCAGTAAAGGCAGCCTACCTGCCTTTCTGTCCCTTGCTGTGGCTGTAAATCTCCAAGAAGATTCGTGCAAAGGAAAGGAAACGGGAGAGAAGTCCGTTTGAAACCAGGCTTTTGCTAGTGATTGTGTATTCCTTTACCGCCCAGAGTTACCTTCTCTTCCACACACCCAGATATTCTTTCAAGGCGCTATTTAGTTCACACGCCTTTAATACATTGGTGGAAGTTGACTAAAGCTGACTTTGCTCACTCTCCCTGGCTGGAGTCCCCTAAGGCCTAAACCAGCCCCTTGAGGGCTGCTGTATTTCTAAAGGAGGCGCGGGAGGAGTGGGGGACTGTCCCAGCTCACACCGCACCGGGGAAGTGAGGCTTGTGCCTCTGCGGGACCCACCCGGGGTGGGCTCTGGGTACCCAGGAACCTGATTTAGGACCCCATTCAGCCCGGCCCCTGCCCACCCCAGCCGCTTGTGAGACCCAGAGCCGCTGCCTCTAAGCGCGGGCAGCCGGGTCCTCAGCGCCACTTCAGCAGCGCCCAGTCTGCCCTGAGCGCCCGGGAGGTGCCAGCGGGGACCTTTGTGAAAATGAATGCGAGGGGGAGAAGGAACATCACAGACCCCAAAGCGTGACTTTTTCACTGTTTCTGTTTTGTTTCTCATCTGTTGGCTTATATCACAACTGTAATGTCAGCTTTATAAGGGGAGGGACTGGGGTTGTTTTTACATTTTAAGCCTCAAAAACATTTAGATGCTAAAGCCATGGTCACCGAATAAAGATAGATGGAATGAGCTCGCTTACCCTAACCCAGTCTGGTAGACTGTGGAGGCATCAGGCACTGGCCAGTCGATGTAGGATTTTTAGTAAGGACTGGGTGGGAATGAGGAAGTTTGTTGAAATTATTCTTTAAAAACTCAAAATACCCAGAAACGCATTACTGTAGTTGAGTATTCCAGTAAGGAGACAGGCAGCAGTCGAAAGAGTAAATGTAGCACGCAGCACATGAAGGACAGGTGGCCACGCTCGGGGGACAAAGATGTCGGGGTGGACTGGTATGGTCACAGGAGGCATCCCAAAGACAGGCGAGGCTTGGAGGACAGTGCGCACCCAGGTCCCTAAGTCCACGTGCCACTCACACCGTGGCTCGGGCATCTTCTGAGGAGACCTCCTGACTCTCAGGCTGAGCTGGATGCCCCCATGGCCTTGACCATGACGCTGGTCATAGCATCAAAGTTCGTTGATATTTTCACACCTGGGTACCTGCCCATGAGCTCCTGAAAGACTGTGTTGTAGAATAACATTTTTTTAAATCCAAGGAACTACACTAGACAAACAGGGAACCAAAGTTAAACCATGGACATTAATTAATAGTACAATTCTAAAAACGTGCCATCATCCATTTTAAGCAATGTCCCAGACCAGTGCAAGGTGTTTGTGTCGGGTGGTGTATGGGAATCCTGTATTTTACGCACGATTTGTTCTGTAAACCCACGACTTCTCTAAACAAAAATGGCAACACTGTTTTATCCATCTGTGAATCCGTGGGCTCCAGTACATAGTAGTTTCTCATTAAATGTTTGATGGCAGGCTATTCTCGGTGGGAGGAATGGAGTAGAGAAAAGTTGACAGGAAGGAACAGAGTCATCAGATTTGCTTGTTGCTATTAACAGGAGCTCTGGGAAGTTCAAGGTCATAGTGACACATCACCCTATACGGCATCTAGGCAAAGAGTGGCACCAAGAAACCTTGCCCTCCCCCTGCAGACACCTTTGTTGCTTCACTAGGGAATTAACTCCTAAGGATATTCTTGTTTTCTCAATGGTTTTATAAAAGATGAATCCCCATTCCTTGATCTCGCCCACTGGAGCTTTTCCAGGAGCCGGAAATCCAGAGGTTCTTGGCTACAAGGGGAAGCAGGGCCCGGCTTCAAATCAAGAGATTCTGGGACACATATAAATCTGAGGCTAGTTAGGAATGGCTCTGAGACCGTCGGGTCAGGGATGGAGGGGACATGGCATCAGTCCTTCATTCTGCTCGCCCTCGCCTTGTAGGATTTTTAGAAGAAACCGACTCTTGTGCTTTCTAACAATAAGCTAAACCAGAAGCATCTGCTTTCATCTTTCTCAGCTGAAAGGCCTTTTAAGCTCCCCACTGTTTGTTTTGGTTTATTACTGAAAGGCTAAAACCAGAGGAAAAAAAAAATCATTGTTGTGGGTATTTTCCAGTTGAGATGAAATATTTAACAAGGGTGAGGTGGGAGGGGAGGAAGTTTGCTGAAAATACCATTTTTTAAAGGTCAAAAAATGCATAAACCCATTACTTTAATACAGTTTGTTCCCTTGAGAGACAAAATGTTCACAGCCTTTCCCTCCCTTGGATTGTCATGCACAAATGCACACACGTGGCAGGACCGTGCCCCAGAAGCAGGACTGGGGTCCTGCTGTGGACCTGCTTAGACTCTCTGGTGGCCCTACCTAGCTCAGAAAGCAGGATGCAGTCTCCTCAGCGCTATCAGAATCCAGCTAGACCTGACTATGCTCCCTCACCCTCCGTCTCCATTTCAGCCTGTCAAAAAGACTTTTTCTTGTACAAATTTCCATGTTTGTTTTTTACCTCTCCATGTCATAGAATCATGCCAGGCTCTCTGTTTGGGAATATGCTCCCTTCCTAACCCTTCCCGTCCACAGTTACACATCAAAATCCTATCCACTCTTCCCAAGCCTAGCACACCTTCACCTCCTCCAAGATGGCGCCCAGACACCCTGGTCAAGTCCCTGTTAGACCACAAGCCATCACTCAGCTCCCCTTTCGGGCTGTCAATTTCTTGAGAACAGGGGCCGTGGCCTGCATAAGAATTTTTTGTCCCCCACACAGCACAGTGTTTCTACATACCTCTCTGTAGGTATTTGTTGAAGATCTGAAGTAATGAAGAAACAAACAACCCTTTCCTCTCTGCAGCAGCATTTGCTCCACTAATTGAGCAAAAATTACATCCTTAGAACATGCACTCTACAAAATGGATGCATCTTTTGATTGGATTACAATTAAAATAAGATTTCTTTTTCCTGTAACAGCATAGTTGCCTTGATTGGCAAGAGGGAGATGGCAGATGTAATGGATAATGGATGACTAGTTTGAATGTTGCCATAATGTATATCCTATTATATTTCAAAAAACGAGCTTTGGAGGAACATTCAGAGAACCTGCTGCTGAATATCATCTCCAAATATAGCCTGATTGTTCAGAAAGTGAGAAAACTGAAAGAGCTTCCAGAGGAGGTCACAAAGCAGGAAGATCACAGGGGAAGAACATGGCAGTTCAATTAGGAGGCTACAGCCTGGCACGAATCCAGGTCCTGGGCGGCCTCCTCCAGTACAGCAGCCAGCAGCCACCTGTGACTCTTGAGCCCTGGTCTGAATGAGGACGTGCTGTAAATGTAATAAAATACGCACTGGATCTGAAGACTTAGCATACAAGTAAAATAACGTAAACTCTCTCATTAATAATCTTTTATATCCATTGCATGTTAAAATGATAAAGCATTAAAAGGATAAGATTGTAAATTACACATGGGCTAGCATCTGCTGCTTGCATTGTATTTCTATGGAGCAGCCCTCTTCCAAACCAGGCTTTCTAGACTGAAAAGGACACTACTCCATTCACTCCCAAGAAGGAAAAAGAGCGGCATGCACATCCCAAAGGAAGGAGGTGCCAGAGCTGGCCAGCCTCGTGGTGTCATTTTCTGACCAGATGTCCAAGCCCATGTTTTCAGAGTTCTGAGGCCTGGGACTGCCATCTGAACCTAAAGAGCAAAAAATAAACCGTGTGGCTATTACCACAGCCTCAGGATTTCTGATGACCCCAAGCCCCAAGCAGGAAAAGTGCCAAGAATTATTTGTCATATTTGGATGTGGGGTGAATAAAAAGAAAGAAGTCCTTTAGGGTAGGAGCTGTTAGGCTTTCACTTGCATTTTTTTCTATCATCACGGGGCCCATACATATTAATGGTTTATTTCACCTGGTGTTTTAAATAGCCTGATAAGGAAGGCTTAACTGATTACTTTATGGGCTTTGGGTGCCATTTGCTTAGGTCTGATTTCTTACCAGAAACCAAGAAACAAAGGCTTAAATGAAAGATTAATGTATGAACAAGGCCATTTTTGAAATCAAAGCCTTTGATCATCACTTCTCTTCTTTAACCTGAGTAAATTGAGATTTGACAAGGCAAACAGTCATGAACCATGGGCACTCCTGGGTGGATTGAGGGTGGATGGGTGATGCAAGATAATGTGAATATGGATATACCTAGTATAAACAGAAATCTCTGCTGTAATATTCTTAACTCCTAGCATAAATTACATTCATCCTCAATCTTCACTATGTAAAAGGGTGGTATATTAGTTACCCAAGCTGTGTAACAAATAATCCCATAACTTAGCAGTGTAAAAAAACAGCACACATTTATTTTCTCACAGTATCTGTGGGTCAGGAATCCATGTGAGGCTTAGCCAGACATTTGCAGGATGGCCATCAAGGTGTTGGCTGAGGCTACAGTCATCTTGAGGTTCAACTTGGGCAGGATTTGCTCCCAAGCATATTCACATGATTGTTGGCAAACTCAATTCTTTGAGGGATGCCCTTAGCTCCTTGCCAGGTGACCCCTCCATCAGAGCAAACACAAAAGAAGAGACAGAGAATACCAGAAAGACAGTAGTCACAGTCTTGGAATGATGGGAGTGATAGCCCATCACTCTTGCCATATTCTAGTCATGAGAAGCAAGTCACTAGGTCCATCCCATGCTCAAGGAAGGGGATGACACAAGGGCATGAACACCAGGAGGCAGAGATCATTGGAAGTCCTGGGAGAAGCTGCCTAGAACAGGTGGGACGGAATTAGTTGGTACAGTAAGAGTTCAATGGGCATTTGCAGCAAGTCACAATTTATATCTGATCCCCAAATACCTAAGATATCTATCTCAATTTCATTCATTAACATCCCAAGGTATCACCTCCAATTATTGGGATCATCGTACCCAGAGCTCCATTCATCAAGCACTGGGCTAGGTGATTGCAGTAAAATACTGGACAAGACACAGTCCCTGCCTTCAAAAATTTCATAATCGCCTGGTAAGGATACACATATAAATATTCAAATGCAATATGATGTGATGAAGTACGTGTTATGAAAGGCATTTGACTGTAATTCAGGAAACAGAAAGCTTCAATAAAGAAATATCATCGTGACTGAGATCTGAACAATACTTCCACTGCTTGAATACTCTGTAGGAAATGCAAATACAACACAACCGTGCCAACCACATGCCACTTCCTCATTCCTAGAGCCACTCCTCCTCCAGTTTCCCACCTTAGGGAATGGACCAGTATCTACTCAGTTGACTGAGCTAAAATCCTGCACCTCAACCTTTATTCTATCCTCCCTCACATGTTGTCAGTTTGGCTCATCCTGCCCCTTCTCCTGTCTCTCCCCTGCCGTTAATTAAGACTTTGCATCCCCACTCATTCAGTCATTCATTCATTCATTCATTTCCTTGTTTCTTTATATTGTTAAGACAAATTCTTACGAAAATTACTATAGTCTTTTCTATTATCGACACAAATTACACAAATGGCTCAACCTGAATTCACATCTGCTCACCCTATCCCTATCTTCCCTCCCTGCTCCACCACTGCCCACCCCCAACACACATGTGCATGCATCTAATTGCAGGATAAATTTATTTCACAAAAGCTTGAGTTGGCTGCATAAGTAGAACCAGCCTCCCTGTATCACATGTGAGTTCTAGCTTGTAATGCAATTCTCGGTGAGTTTTCACTTGCAATTGTACTAACAGATTAAAGACCAAAGAGGAAGCACACCTTGCCCAGCAGAATGCCGATGGACTCCTGGAAATCAGGCCATCAATCTTTCTACAAACAGGTGTCACCCTTGTGCCAACCAAATCATTCCACCCAAGAGACTGCCTGAAAAGCAACTGGACTAAATGTAAAGTCGCAGCTTTTGAAATAACCAGAAAAGGGCCAAGTCTTTTAGGACACGTGTGTTTTGTTTTCCCCAGACTTTTCTATTTGTTGAGTCTCATTGAAACTTCCACCGGCACCAGCCAAAGGACCATGGGATTGGGGGAATTGTGGGACAGGAAATCAGCCACTGAAGACAGCACCATTCAGACCGGGCATTCTGCAGACCAGGAAGGTCGGCTCAGCAGAAGGCGGAGGCAAGATGGGCTGTGCATGGAACCTTCCTTGTATCCTATCCTCCCGCTCCTGGAGCCCAATCAGGGGGACTCCACCCCACAATTTCACTCCCCTGTCGAGGCGTGTAACACCACCATCAATGCCATTTTAGCTCTACAGCAAATCTCTTTTATATATTGAGTATTTCTCAAATTTTTCAATTATTTCCCTCCTAACTGGAAAGTAGACCTGACCATAACTTATAATCCTTCAGTGATGACTCAGTTACCAAAAACCAGGATTTCAGGAGCACTGAGGTGTGTATCTCTTTGTTCCTACTCACAATGGCTCCAGATCTTTGCGCCTTTGAGTTTGTGTATCCATTTCTTATAGATTTTCTCACACACACATGCCCCTTGCTAGGCTTTTGATTGTCATTTTTACATGGGGTTAATCCTCCCAACTAAGACTAGAACTCTTTCCTGTATGCAAAGTAACACACACATACACTCACAACTCCTAATGTTTGCTTTCCTTTGCTGTGGACTTGGAATCAAAATGGACAAGCAAATTTGACATCTGTGCAAAATAAGAGCTATAAGGTTCTGACTAAGGGTCTCAAGTTCTCTCCTATGAGTTAAGGGCATCAACGCTACCATTTCTGCTAAATTTGTGAAGATCCTGACTTACTGTGTTTCAGCTTTGTTCCAGACAGCCTCAAAGCACAGTGAATTCTGGATAAGTGATTAAAGTTCAATTTATCCCTTAGCTTTTGACTCTAACTGAGGTGAGATGATTGTATATATTATATTTCCTCAGCACATCATCCACTCCATCATCTGGGAAAGGAATATTGAAGATATTATTGACTCATCACTCTTCTTTACCCCTCACATTTGATCAGCCACCAAATCCTTATGATTCCATATAAAGTATTTCTCAGTTCCATCTCCTAACTTAGTGAAACGGCCTTCTGTCTTTCTTTTCCTTCCTCCATTATAGTCACCTTCCATTCCAACTACAGTTGTCAAAGTCATCATTCTAAAATCTCAGTCTGATCAGGCATTACCTGCTTAATTTATTCTCACAGATCCTTGATGCTCTGTTGCTCATAGGCTGCTGTTGAAAGTCCTGAATCAGACAACACCAGGATCTTCTGAGTCTTGCCCTTCACTACCCTTTCAAGACTCCTCTCCCAACGTTCTTCCTCACTTAGCCAACATCCTACCTGTAGCCATTCTGGACAACTCTGCAGAGAGCATTCATCTTTGTGTTCAACTCAAGAGGCTTCTTCGACTACGTCCTTTGAGATTTGCAGCCTCCCTGAATGCATATCTTCTTACAATTGCCACATAATTACCAGTGGGTCTGAATCTTCCTTTCCAGGCAGACTATAACTCGAGTATTTGTTTTTGCCCAGATAACAAATTGTATTAGTTAGTCAACCCAGCAAATATTTGCTGGTTACCTACTCCAGGCCCAGCTCTTTTCTAGCGGACCAAAAGGCTCAGCCTATCTTGGGCAGTGGGAAATATTCAGGACTTAGGACTAACATACAATCCATACTCTCTTGGACTTCTCCCAAAGATGGTCAACAGGGATAGGTCATCTATGTCCATTGTTAAAGATTTGCTAGAATCAATGATTTAAAGCAAATTGAAACACACTGTTTAACAGAACACCAACTTGTTTTCAGGGATTACATATACAACAAACTAGTAACAGTCAGCTCCCACAGTCCAGGATTTGTCATCTAGAAATAGTCATCTAGAAATAGCATACATGTGAAAGTCTGCAGATTCTCTATCAGGGTAGTGTTTTCAAAAGCTTAGTCCAGGTGGCTTCATAGAACTAATAAGCCACCACTGCTATATTCCATAATAAAGATATATAGATCCCAAGGAAGCCTGGGGAGCTGAGGACAGTGTGGGCATCTGGTTATGTGGAAAAAAGGATTTGCTTGGAGGCTACACTTTAACTGAGTCTATACTCTGAAAACTTCCAGTAAAACTTTGAGTTAAATCAGGCAGTTAAGTGTCATCAGTCAATTTCTCCTTCCCTGTCAAAACAACAAGCCACAGTATCACTTATAGTTCATTGTCTGAACAATCTTCTTACATGGAGAAACAATACCATCATAAAAGAGATCGGCAATGCCGGCTTTGGATTTCCAATTTTAATTTTTTTGAAGATGTTACGGTCAAGTGAGTAACCGTCACCAAAAGGAAACATTATTCTCCAAGTCTAACTACTTGACCAACATAAGGGCACAGGAAAGGGGTTCTGTAGGGAGGAAAGATGCAAAGAGATTTGAAGACATGGTGTTGGTTCTGTAAAAATCACCCTTATAAAGTTCAAGAGAGAGTTGATGAAGTCATGGTTGAAAAAAATCGTGGTAATAATTCTCAAGCTGTCAGCACAGGGGCCTTAGCTACCATAAACCGAGAAAGTATGGAGACATGATGTATTAATTCCTGGGTGAGTGACCAGACCACATAGCTCTGGGTTTTCTAATCTGTGAAGGCAATCGTTGTCATAGCCTTCTTGGAGTGATAATTCATGTAATGTTGCTCTGTTCAGGTGATGTTAATGGGGGACTGAAATAGGAATAACATCTCCAGAAAGTTTCCCATGGTCTAAACGACAGCAGCGCTTGTGATTTTTTTCTGGTCCATGGCTCAGCTGTGGGGCCATTATATTGAACCTTCTGTTTTGAATGAACCCAAGCTTGAATATGAAATGATGGATCTCCTTGGATTTTCAGCCCCCAACACTTTATTCCATTAATAAATATTCATTTTCCTTTTCTCCCTCCAGTAGCAATTTCTCATCAATCATGGCTGAAGTCACAGCTGTGAAAGCCCTTTATCCGCCACTGCTCATCTCTACATGATTCCGTGCATCCTTATGAAATTACGAAATTATTGAATAGTGAGTGTGAACCTTTTGTTTGGTGTAGTTTTTAATCGTCATCGAGTCTGTGTTTATTCTGAGAAGGAAACTGCTTTGTTATTTTTTTCTTCATCTTCTTCTAGTACATATATAAATCACTCCATTGGATTCTACTGTCTTGTAAAAATAAAAACGATCCCCAAATGTTCAAGAATTACTCAGGGACTATTCAGCGTTCAATATGTCAAAGCAGCCAAGACAGACAGTCAGGAAGAAGATTAGAATCAATGAAGAAAAATCCATTTTGGGCACAAGTTGTCCTGCTGCCAGCGATGCTGGGGAAAGGCCGGCTCGCCCGGCACTCTCATTACTGGGAGAAAAAGTCTTCAAGCGTGAGAACAGGGATGAGGTTGCAAGCTCTGCCACACGAGCTCTTAGGACAAATCCACAGTTTGTTTTGTCAAAATGGGTGCTCCTAAAGAGAGGCTGCCTGCAGTGCAGTGCTAAAGATCCCCTTTAAGACTCACTTGCCTCCAGACAGGGAATGGAGTCACCTATTCCATGTAGGGGGCTCAGCAATACCCGAAAACCATGGGATGCTGAGATCTCCAGTTATCACTCCCTGCCTACGCACCACATTGGACACTGTTTGCCTGGGGCAGACTTTCTCTCAGTTCTGTCTCTTCCCTCATCCTGTCAGCCTTTTTCTCATCCAGAGCTGCATATTATTCAGCCTCCGCCTGCCCTATTCAAACCCGTTCCACAATTGGGGAGACTTCAGAAGTTAACATCTGTCTGAGTTTCAAACATGCAAACTAGACCAGGTGTTGAAAATGTTCATAATGATAGATTATGACTGAAAAAAAAAAAAAAAAAAAGGGGATCAATGAGCATGTCACAAACCAGTATTCCATGAGCACTTTCCATGTACACAGCCCTGTAACAGACTGCTCATTTGCAAATGCCACCTCTGAAAGCCACAGAGTGGACACAAAAGGCAAAGGCAGGAAAGTAGAGAGGCAAAGAAGGTGGGGGAAGGTTTACTCTGAAGAAAGTAAATACTTTGAAAAAAGAGGCATCATCTTCCCTTTTCATGGAAAGCCCAGGAATATATGGGAAAAGACTCATACAGTTGCAAAAGAAATTCTAGCCTTGGCATCTGCCTGGGAGGCCTCTAAAGGTCCTTCCAAACCTTTGATACAGAAACTTTCTGGCCTGGAATGAAAGCAGAAGCCATATCTTAGGGTTTCCCTTCCCAGCCTCTTTCCCCCACATGGCTTAAGTGGGAGAATTAAGGAAAGCAAGTTTCTCCTTGCTACAAAAGGCTGAATGTTGACTAGAGCTTCTATTTGACTGAAGCACGGGGGCAGGAACAGCTGCAGAAGATCCTGTGGTGCATTGCCATTGAGGCATGAGGCCTTTAGCAGAGACCTCCCAAATGTGTCTCGAAAAATGCCACAGATACCTATTGTGGCCTTGCATGTGTGAACCACAACTTTACCCTGATTTCTTCATTTGGAAGATCATGAGAAGAAAGATCTCAAATCAGAGACCTAACCTCAAACCCGGAGGTTCTAGAAAAAGAAGACAAACTAATTCCAAAGCATGGAAAACAATGGAAATAAAAATTAGAGTGGAGATAAATGAATGGGCAAATTTTTAAAAAAACGGAAAGGATCAACAAAACCAAAGTTGGTTCTTCGAAAAGATCAATAAAATTGGCAAATCTTTAGCTAAACTGATAAAGAATAAAAGAGAGAGAACAGAAATGAAAAGGGGACATTATTACTTACCCAACTGAAATAAAAAGGACTCTATAAAATACTAAGAACAACTTTGTGCCAATAAATTAAATAATTTAGATGAAATTGACAAATGTCTAGAAACACATAAACTATCTACACTGACTCAAAAAGAAACAGAAGATCTCAACAAACCAATAACCAGTAAAGAGACTGAATCAGTAACCAACAACCTCTCAACAAAGAAAAGCCCAGGACCAGATGCTTCACAGGGTAATTTTATCAAACATTCCAAGAAGAATTCATACCAACCCTGCTCAAAGTCTTCCAAAAACATGAAGAGCAGGTAAGACTCCCAAACTATTTCTATGAGGCCAATATCACCCCACCCTCATGCCAAAGCCAGATAAAGATAACATGCAAAAAAGAAAATCATTTACCAATATCTCATACATAGAGATGCACAAATCCTCAACAAAAAACTAGCAAATGCAACCCAATAACACATTAAAAGAATTATACACTGTGATCAAGAGGGGCTTATCCAAGTTATGCAAGGGTGGTTCAACACAAAAAATCAATTAATGTAATACACCACATTAACAGAACAAAGGGGGGGAAAAAACCACATGACCATCAAAATTGATGCAGAAAGGGCATCTGACAAAATCCAGCACTCCTTACTGATAAAAACACTTAGAAAACTAGGAATGGAAGTAAACCTCCTCAACTTGATAAAGAATATATAGGAAAACCCCATAGCAAATATCAGCTTAACAGTGAAAGCCTGAAAGCTCTCTCTCTAATGCAGGGGTTCTTAACCAGGGGTCTGTGAGCTTGAATTGAAATAAAAAAAAAACATTATTCTTATGGGGACATGTTGGTGTGGGTGTGATATATTTATTAAATAGTACACAGTATAGTGTGGACTTACTAAGGGGTCCATGGTTTTCACCTGACTGGCAAAGGGGTCTGTGGAACAAAAAAGGTTAAGAACCCCTGCTCTGCCAGGAATAAGACAAAGATGCCCACTGTCACCACTATTATTCAACATTGTACGGGAAGTTCTATCCAGGGCAATTAGGCAAGAAAAAGAAATTAAAGATATTCAGATTGGAAAGGAAGAAGTAAAGCTTTCCCTAATTGCAAATGATATGATCTGAAATACAGAAAATCCTGGGAAATCCACAAAAAAGCTCCTAGTGTTAATCAGTGAATTCAGCAAAGTGATGGAGTACAAGTTCAACACCCAAAAATCACGAGGGTTTCTATACACTAGCAGTGAACAATCAGAAGAAGAAATCAAGGAAGTAATTCAATGTACAATAATAACTGAAAGAATCAAATATCTAGGACTACATCTAACCAAGGATGTAAAGGACTTATACACAAAACTACAAAACTCTACCAAAAGAAATCAAAAGACCTAAATAAATTGAAGGATATCCCTTGTTCATGGATTGAAAGACTAAATATTATAAAGATGTCGATTCTACCCAAAGCAATTTGCAGATTCAACACAATCCGAATCAAAATTCCAACAGCCTTTTTTGCAGAAGTGGAAAAGCCAATTATCAAATTTATATGGGAGGATAAGGGGCCAAAGCCATCTTGAAGAAGAACAAAGCTGGAGGATTCATACTTTCTGACTTTAAATCTTATTACTAAACCACAATAAGCAAAATAGCATGATACTGGCACAAGGACAGACATATAGACCAATGGAATCAAATTGAGAGTTCAAAAACTCAGCCCTCACATTTGTGACCAACTGAGTTTTCACAAGGATGCCAAGTCCATGCAATGGGGAAAGAATAGTCTCTTCAACAAATGGTGCTGGGAAAACTGGATCTCCATATGCAAAAAAAGGAAGGTGGACTCTTATCTCATACCATATACAAAAATCAACTCAAAATGGATCAAAGACCTAAATAGAAGAACCAGAGCTATGAGACTCCGAGAAGAAAACATAGGGAAGCATCTTTAGGACATTGTATTAGGCAATGGTTTCTTAGACTTTACACCCAAAGACACAAGCAAAAAAAGAAGAAATAGATAAATGGGGCCTCATCAAAATAAAAAACCTTTGTGTCTCAAAGGCCTTTATCATAATAGTGGAAACAACACCTATACAATGGGAGAAAATATTTGGAAACCACATATCCAATGAGGGTTTAATATACATAATATATAAAGAAATCCTACAACTCAACAACAAAAAGACAAAAAACGCAATTTAAAAATGGGCTTCTCCAAAGAGGATGTACAATTGGCCAAAAAGCACATGAAAAGGTGCTCAAACTTCATTAGCCATTAGGGAAATGCAAATAAAAGCCATAATGAGGTACCATTTCACACCTATGAGAATGGCTACTATTAAAACAATGGAAAATTACAAGTATTGGAGAGGATGTGAAGAAACAGAAACACTTATTCCTTTTTGATGGGAATGTAAAATGGTGCAGCCACTGTAGAAAACAGTTTGGCAGTTCCTCAAAAAGTTAAATATAGAATTACTGTATGACCCAACAATCCCGCTGTTAGGTATATACCCAAAAGAACGGAAAACAGGGACTCGAACAGATATTTGCACACCAATGTTCATAATGGCATTTTTCACAATTACCAAAAGATGAAAGCAACCCAAGTGCCATTCAACTGATGAATGGATAAACAAAATGTGGTATAGGCATAAAATAGAATATCATTTAGCCATAAAAAGGAATGAAGGGAAAATGGATGAGGTTCAAGCGATTGGGCTCCCATCTACCATATAGGAGGTCCAGGGTTCGATTCCCGGGGCCTCCTGGTGAAAGGGAGCTGGCTCGAGTGGAGAACTGGCCCAAGCGGAGAGCTGGCCTATGCAGAGAGCTGGTGCAGCAAGATGATACAACAAAAAGAGACACAGAAGAGAGACAATAAGAGACACAGCAGACCAGAGAGCTGAGGTGGCACGAAAGATTGGGTGCCTCTCTCCCACTCTGGAAGGTCCTAGAATTGGTTCCCGGTGCCACCTAAAGACAAGACAAACAGACACAGAAGAACACACAGAGAGCAGACAGTGAGTGCAAAACAATCGGGGGTGGGGGTGGAGGGATGGATAAATAAATCTTAAAAAAAAAAAAAAAAAAAAAAAGGGAATGAAGTTCTGATACATGCAATAGCATGGAAAAACTTTGAAGATATCAGGCTGAGTGAAATAAGCCAGACAAAAAAAAGGACAATTATTGCATAATCTCACTGAAATGAAGTAAGTAGTATAAGCAGACTCATAGGGTCACAATCTAGAATATAGGTTATCAGAGGATAGGAGGTAGATAGGGAACAGAAGTTGAGGCTTAAATCATACAATTTCTATTTGGGGTCATGGAAACATTTTGGTAATGGATGGTGGCAATGGCAGCACACCATTGTGAATTAACTAAGAGGACTGAATTATATATTTGAATGTGGTTAAAAGGGTAAATTTTAGGTTTCATATATTTTACTAGAATTATTTTTTAAAATATGAATATCCATACATGTATATCCATGGCAATACAGTGTACCCTATTGTAAACAATAGCCAATTATAAAAATATCCTTTCATCACTTGCAGCAAATGTACCACACTAATGCAAGGTAGTAATAGGGTGGTATATGAGTACTCTATATTTTATGCATGATTTTTCTGTAAACCTATAACTTTTCCAATAAAATAAAATAAAATAAAATTCCAACCTTACTGCTTTTATGAGGATGTTGGAAGATCTAGTTTTTAAATAAATTCTGGGCACATAGGATTTCATGGAGATTACTCTTATATTTGACGCTATTATTTTCAACAAACCTGTTGTTATAATTATGTGTACAACAAGTAAGACTAAATATTTGAGGGTATTTTTTTAATCCAAAAGATGACAAATGGGATCTGTATAAAACAATTTAAAACAGTCAAAGCTCATAAAGCATTCCACAATTATGCTTGACATGCAAAAATCTCCAACAACAGATGCCCAGCGTGACAGGTTGCTGTCAGGCTTCCAGTTCTCAACATCATGGCCAAAAAGTATAGGCTGCTGGCACCCTCCTCAACCACAATGAAGATGCCACAAAGGAAGAAGGAAGCTTGTGGATTTAAGAGGGTTACTCAAAAATGCAGCAAAAATTGTGGGAAGTTTCTTGGGAGACAGAAGATTGTTGGTTGAGTGTCAGCAGTGTCCTATAGCGGGGCAGGCCAGTTCCCTATTGTGACATAACTGATGTACTGCTCTTAGTCCCAATACGGTCCTATTGTTTTCCAGCTTGCATCAACACAGGGTAGGAATGCAGCTGTTTATATGCTCCAACCATCCTACACACAAGAATTTCACAGAAGGGGATGCCTTAAAGTCAAGAGATATTGGCAGATTCTCTAGGAAAGGGTACAAGGAATGATGGAGCCCAGCTGTCAAAACCAGTGGTTCTCCATTCCCCTGAACTCATCAAGAACAACCTAGGACCTAAGGTATTCTACTCCATCCATGTGGTCTTCACTAGCCAAGGCAGATCATGGTTCCTAGGGGGTAAAAGATGAGCTTATAGAGAAAAGATTAGACTGAGAAGAACAAGCACTATTGTTGAAAAAAAAGAGAGAGACAACAAATGGAAAAACCAGTAGTAGAAGATAGAATCCACACTGAAAAGAAGACAGTTATGTCTTTAATCTATTTGGAGTTCATTTTCTAATTTGTCCAATAATGAACTAATTATTCCCAACAATTTGCTGAATGGGCCATTCATTCTTCCACTGATTTGTGCTGCTGCCTCTCTCAAGTTCAGATAAGTATGTGGATTCAAAACCAAATTGTGTAAAGCAATAGCATTACCCTAACAGAGGAAAATCTAGTAGAGAATATACTTCCCTAGGTGGGAAAGATTTTGACCTTATAATGTGAAAGGATTAATTAAACAAAACTCAAAATACATAAACCATGAGAAAAAAACTGAACAGAAAAAGATTTCTGTTCCTCAGATGTCACCCCAAACAGAGGTAGCAAATCGGAGTAGCCTGGAAGAAGATATTAATAAGGAATTTATATCTATAATATATAAGGAATTTTTAAAAGCCAGCAAGATAAGATAAGTAGCCCAATACAATAAAGGAAAAGGATAAGAATAGGCAACTCACACAACGGGCATTCAAAAGGCTAATAATAGATTCCTACAGTCACGATACCCAGTAGACATCAACGAGCATCACTTCATCATCATCAGAGAAACAAAAATCAGAAAGGAGAAAACACCAAAGGTTGGAAATAGGACTATTCCCGCACTAGAGACAATCTGGCAGAACCTCGTGAAATCAAACATGCACAGAGCACATGACCCTGCAGTCATCCCACCCCTGAGTGCACATCCCAGAGAAGCACCCTCCCAGGTTCACAAGGAGACCTTTTATGAAGATGTCCACTTCCACATTATTCACCAGATTAGGAAGTTGGAGGCAACCTAGAAGCCCATGACTAGAGATGCCTACATGAAATATGGTAGAAGCCTACCTTGGAATAATGTGCACCAGTCAGAAACCATCAACTAATTTTCTTAGAGCAACATGAGAGCATACAGTAAGTAAAAAGAAAGAGATGTTTAGTCAATTGCTTTAATTTATGTGAATTAAAACCCACAGAATAACACTATATACATTTTTAAGACTGTACATATATCTAAATCAACATGGAAGTTGAATTGAAAGAACATATATTCAATATATTTGAGAGAGTGTGTATGTAAGAAAGGGAATGGGAGATGAAAAGGAAAATAAAAAGAAAATGAATGAAACAAAAGAGGCATCTTGTGCGAAATGATGACATTATGCTATTCATTCATTCATTCATTCATCCAGTAAATATGTGTATACATGCTGGATTCTGTTTCCTGTGAATGGATCAGTCTCTAAATGAGGTGGCCAAAGGCAAAAGAAGGATTCCTTCTAAAAAGAAGAGTGTGCTGGCCAGTGCAAAATGAGCACTTGTCCAACCCCTTGCCACTCTGGGTCCTACCTCCAAATCTACCCAGAAGAAACAGGCTCTGAGGAAATCTACACGTGCACAGTGCATTTGCAGGAGAGAGCAATGGCTTTGCAATGTAGGAAAGTGGTGTGGGACTGTCCATGTGTTATTGCAGGCAGTGAAGGTCGTGGATCAGGAGAGAGAGAAAGAAAGGGAGACAGAAAGAGGAAATTAGAATGTGCTCTAGAGACAGCAGCGAACCTCAAGTTTGGAGTGAAGACAGCTCATCCTTGAGGAAACATCTCAGAGACTTGATATCTCAGGACAGGGACCCATCTCCTTTAGGAGCGCATAGCTTGCCATTTCTAACTTTCTCAGGCACTAAATATCCTGGTTCCCACATTCCTCCCATGCTCCTGCCTTCCGTCTTCCCATGCATTATTCTGCTTCTCTTGGATAGAAGGCACAATCAAAATCCACCAAGCTATGGATAATGGCTGAGGCTGAAGGCAGGCAGGGATTTCCAGAGAAAAACACACGCACTTTCACAGAGTAAATGCAAAGGCACTTAAAAAGTTCAGACACGGGGCTTAGAAAACATCACGAACCCTCCGGTATTGGCAAGGGCACAGGGAAGGGCCTGCTGCCACAGGACTTGGCAAGGCACCCCAAGAGCTTATGCAGATCCACAACCTCTGACCAGGCATTGCTCTTATGGGAATGTATACATAGGAAATTATCAGAAATACAGGCAGAGATTGACATTTAGGAATACTTAATGCAGCATTTTGTATGTCACCCACATGTCATCTGAGGCTTTCCTGTCCTTTGAAAATTAAATAAAATCCTTCTAAGACCCTATGTCATAGACTATGGGACTTCCCCTGTCTTCCCAAGACTTCTCTAGATTTTCAGGGCTTTGCCCTTATGTTCCTGGAACGAATAAACTCTACATTTTCCCTTCCTCAATCTAAACTCAGAGCTTTGTATCAAATGAGGTGGGGGAACACAGTCCAAAAGCTTCCTCAACTTTCCCTCCAAAATAGACATGGGGAATTTATATTTGCTGCAGTCTTTAGAGAGGCATCAGGGAAATGGAGGAAATACTCCAACATGGATAAACCTTGAAAACATCATGCTAAGTGAAAGAGGCCAGTCACAAATGGCCACACATTGTATGATTCCACTCATAGGAAATGCTCAGAGCAGGAAAATCTATAGAGACAGAAAGACTATTGCCTGGAGAAGGAGTCGGAGGAGGAGAACTGCTAAAGGGGATGAGGATTCTTTTTGAGGTGATGAAAATATTCTAAAATTGACTTGAGTGATAGTTGCACTTATCTGTGAATATACTAAAAACCATTGAATTGTACACTTTAAATGGATGAGTTGTGTGGTATGTGAACTAATTTCAATAAAACAGTTAAAAAAATGAGACCCTTCTCAAAAAACTCCTTCAATAACCCAGACTTCCAATTAGATGCTAGCCCCTGCAGAGTTGCCCGACTTCCTGTCCCTCCTTTTGTTGTTACCTGTCTCTCCCTCTTTGCTTGCCCTAACCCCAAATTTTATCTAACACCTTAACAAAGCAATGCAACTCCCTGTTTTGCTATCTACAGGTAGCTCCTGCTCTCATGGCCACAATGAAGAGCCTGTTGAGGTATTTTCCCTAAGATGGCCAGTTTTGAAGGATTTCTTTCCTAATAAATACATATACAAGAGTATACATCTCTCTTTTTCAGCTGACATCACCATGTTTTCATTTCATTGTTTTCCATTACTTCTTTCATTCCTTGAGTAATAATCAAGTGCCTATTCTGTCTTAGGCACAACAGAATAAGTACTGGAGATTGTGAAATGACAAATAGATGTTTAAGATTCTTACAGTCTAGCAGTCCTTAATCATCTGGCCTTGCTGCCCTCGTTTTTTGACAAAGCACACCAGCAAACCTTTTCTCAGACTCCATATGTAATTATGTGCCGGTTATTCCCCCAGTGTGCTATGCTCAGCCTTGACCCTGTCCGTTTGCTCTCCCTCCTCCCACACTTCAGGACGTAGGGGATGCTTCCTTCCCTGATTCACCACCTGAAGAATATATTGATCATTTTGTTTTCCTCTGCGATCCAGAAAATGTGCTCCATTGGCATGAAGAGTAAGGTGCAAAGGCAAAAATCCAAAGGGGAAAAAATTGAATCCCCGGTGGGATTGTGAGGTAGATATTCTCAAGGAACTTTAGCCAAATGGGAAAAAAAAGTCCTTCTCTGCTATTAGCTCCAAATGTGCTGCACATCCAATGTAGAGGTCCCCTAAAGTTGGGTTAGAGAAGAGGATTTGGCTAGAGGTCTAAATGGGGGCCTCCCATCTCATCATTTCCATTGCTTTGACCTCTAAACTTGGCCTCGTGCCTCTACCTCCGTCCTGAAGGCCCATAAAGAAAGGAAGACAGTACAAGGAGGGAAATAGATGGGCAGGCACCAAAGAAGGTGCCACCTGGGTTCACCAATTCTATCAAACATTGCAGACTAGAGAGAGAAGGGACATGAGCTGGCCCCTCCGTAAGGCCTGGCTCTATCCAGTCCACGCTGGGGCAGCAGGAATCACCAGAGGGCACAAGTAATGCCTTGAGTTCTCATAATTCATATCAGCAACTTTTCCTTCCTTGGATCATTTCTGATGAGGGAAGGAGAGACCAAAACATCCTTCCTCTACATTAGGTATATGATTTTAATTATTTTTATTTAAATTATGTTTTAATTTTTACTTTAATTATTCATATATTTGCCTATGATAAACTGAATAATATTTGTTGCCCTTCCCTAGACTTCTTGCCCCCGGCCATGTGACTTTCTTTGGTCCATGAAATACAAGCAGAAGTGGCAACCCTTGATTCACCAAACTCTATTATTCCACTATCAAGGCTCAAGACAGTGGCTACTCCATCAACCTGAGTTCTGGGGTGAGGAAGGGGGTGACATGCAGTAGAGCCCTGAGCCAGCCATCAATGGACAAGTGATGAACAAGACAACTGGTAGTTCTGAAATAACTGAGATGTTCGAGTTGTCTACTATGGCTGCATATCCTGGCCAATCCTGATGAGACCAGCGTTCCTCTGAGAACACATCCATCACTGCATGCCTGACACAAAGGCTGGCACATACGCAGGCTCTATGAATCTGCCGAATAAACTCATGAATGCTTTAAATAAAAATGACTATTTTGTTCACCAGGATGCAATATAGCATGCAAGGGAGATTAGACTTTGGAGTCCCAGAGACTCACTTTAAATCCCATTTTGCCACTTACTGGCTGTGAACCCTTAGGCAATTCAAATGTCTAAAGTCTCAGTTTCCTCATTTGAAGAAAAAATTTGCTTGAAGTGCCTCCCTTCAAGGGGTTCTGGCAAGAGTTAAATGAGATGCCATATATGAAGAGCCTGGTAGGATGTCAGAACATGACAGATGCTTAAGGCATTACATTGATTGCTAATGACATTGCCTATTTTTTATTTTACTCAAAAATGCACTCAAGTGGAAGTAAAGAAAAGGAGTGATATAGTATAGATATGTCTGCAGTATGGTCAACAGAACTGAATAATTGATTGGCTGGACAAGATTGAGTAAGAAGAGGGCAGAAATAAAATGGGGAATGACAACCAGATTCACTAATCAGAGAACACAGGCCCTGCTATTTTGTCTGGACAGAGCAGACGGAACAGATTTTTCTGTGGTTTGGCTTGGCAACCAGGCAGAAGCGTGGGATTATAAATTCCATTTTCGGCATGTTGGATTCCAGCAGGCTGTGGGCAATCCACATAGAGGCACTGAGTTGATAGTTAAATATACAGACCTGAAGTTTAGGAGTGATATATGCCTGGGCATGTAAAGGTTTGTGGATTAAATGAATGCTGAATACAGATCAAGTTCTCTGGTGAGCACATTGCATATTTCATGTGCACATTTTTGTACAGCCACTAATTGTCCATGGATAAAGGGATTAGCCTACTTTGAACTTGATTTGTATATATCTTATTCTGAGGGAAAAATGTTAAACTATTTTGAAACTTCAGATTTGGATTAAGGAAGATCCATATCTATTTAACAAAATGCCAAGGTAGTCACTGAAGATAAAGTATTTGGGAAATATAAAAGAACTGGCCGCATTCAACCCAAATGTTTCAGAATGCTAATTATTCAGCTCCAATTTTTGTGTTTCATACATTCTAGTTACAAGTATCTTAATTAAACCACAAATGGAGCCGGTAGTTACAATGAGATAAAGTGACTTTCCTAAAATCATTAATTCAACAAGTATTCTTCAAAAAGAAAAATCAAGTCTGGGAAAGGCACCGCCCTGATCAAATTGTGAGATGATGAATTAAAATCGGACGTGAGGCTCACCTTCCAGGAAGTCTGGGCTTTAGATGGGGCCATGAGGCATAGCACGACGAGACACCAGAGAGGTCCAGGCTACTTGCTAAAGCAGTTGGTGGAGTGGGGAGCAATTACCTCCAACTCAGGAGGCAGGTGGGTTTACGTGGGATTGTGACATTTAGCTGCTGCTTAAAATGTAAGCACAATCTCTCCATGTGGAGAAAGTGGCTTGGCGAGGGCAATGTAAAAGGGGGAGATCACATGAGCAAAGGTAGAGAGAAGGGAAAGAGCTGGGTATTTATGCAGAAGAGCAAAAGCGCAGTTTGACTGTGACGATTTCTGAAGTAGTGAGCAATGGAACAGAAAATGTAGATCAGGAGGTCAGAACGGATTGTTGAATGTTGGGCTAAGGAGCTAAGGAGCGAGAGCTTTCTTCTGTAGTAGGTAATGGGACTCCATCGAGGGAACTTAAGCAGAGGAGAGACTGGCTCTTACAGGGAGTTCCAAAAGAACAGTATTTGGGGGCTTTCCTGGGGATATGTTTTCTCATCCGAAAATCAGAGAAATAATTTGATTTCCTGCACAAGGGTGGTTTTAAATGAGATAAGCTCTCTAATGCATTGGCTACCAACAGGCTCCCCTCCCGTCTTCTCTTTCCTGAAAGTGACCTGATAATATCCACCTGCTTCTCATTAAGAACCCCAGGGCGGCAACTGCAACGCCGTGGAGATAGTAACAAGGGCAGGTGCGTAAAGGCAGCTGGAGACACAAGCAGGGATTTAGCAGATGGAGTAAAAGCAAGCAATAAAAGAGAGAAAGGGGCAGGGGGAGGAAATGTTTGCCCAGGGTTGTTGAAAAGAAATAAATTGGAAACCTGTTACGCATGTATCTGGGACACTGCTGTTAACTCAGGGAGAGAGGGGGGCCTAGAGCACCTAGGAAGCCAGGCCCTTGGGCTGTGTGTGTGTGTGTGTGTGTGTGTGTGTGCGGACTGTGAAGCACACCCCAGCTGTACTGGCTGAAAGAATGGAGCTGAAGTCAATCACCAGGAGTTTCATTTAGGAAAATCACTCATCAAGTCATAATTGTGACACCAGTAGCAGTGTCTTCAGGCAAATTGACACATGCGAAGTTCCAACAGGAGGAACTTTTGGGGCACAACCGAAGAAATGGAAATGGCTGAAGATGGGCCCCAAATGCTGCAGGCGTGAATCCCCACCAAAGTGCCATCAGTGTGAGCCGCCTATCAGAAAGTAACATGAAGCCACCTGATGGCCAGTGGTCACTGTTCAAGAAAAGGGCCAGAGCGACAGTGCCTAACACTTGCTCTCCAAGGAAGCCAGAGTCTAGACTCTAGATGGAGAGACAAGATGGCCTCTGGGAACTATGAAGTCCTCGACGACTCCAGGAGCCGTGCGGACAGATTCTAAGAGACAGCAGGTGCTCTGAGGGGCTGGCACCATCAGGCTCTTTCCCGGAAGAGGGAGTACAGGAACTGGAGCTTCAGGGATGGGGAACAGGGGGACAAGAGAGCAGTGAGCAAGATGGTAGGAGGTAGTCAGCAGGGGCAAAGCAAACTCAAAGACAGTGGCCGCCCCCTCTGCTTAGTGCTCTCCCAGGTAGACAGCGATGGCCTTGAAACATCAAAGGAAATGTATTTTAAAAATCATGAATCATTTCCTTTCCTCCTAACATATCTCCCAACCTATTTCCTCCAAAGCAAAGTGCAACACCCACGCCTCTTCAGGACTCTGTGAGAGAAACTTCTGCCCGGCTCTGGGAGGCTTTTCAGTTTAGGTTGTCCCTAGGCAGTCACAAGCCATCCCAGATCCATAGCAGGGATCCTGGGCAAAGGATTGTTTGCTCTACTCTTCTAAAGAAGCATCTACAAGGATGTAAGCTCAATAAAGGCAAGAATGTTATGAATGAATGAATGAACGAATGAACGAATGAATGAACACATGAACGAGTAGGGAAGATAAACCTCCCAAAAGAACTTAAATTTGTTGTCTCATACATGGAAACAGTGCAGGAGGAGCTGGAAGTCTCTTTTCACATAAATGTGTCCATTGAATAACTGATGCAAGAATGAATGAATGAATGAATGAATGAGATACTTTAAAAGGCATCAGAGTTTTGATTCTGGAGAGAAAAGGCCTCCTGAGTGCCCACACTGGGAAAGCTATGCGATAGATGCACAGTAGCACTCACCGCAGTAGCAAAATGGGGGTTTCCAGTTCCCCTCTCAGAGCCCTGCAGGACCCCTATACCCACCCCCACCCCCATCCTGACTCTCTGCACACACACAGTCCACCCTGCACAGTCACTGGTGTGTGCGACCACAATGCCTGGTGAGTTTCACATGGGGCCCTTAGGGACATCAAAGTCAGCCCGTATCATAGATGAGAAAAACAAGGCTGCTTCAGACTGAGCTTGGGTTGCAACAGTTTCTGGATTTTGTAATTTGGACTATTTATCCTTCATGGGCTTTGTCAGCAGTGCCAGGGCAGGTCTAAGGAGCAGAGTAATCACCCCTGTTACCCCATTGGCTTGGATCATTCGTGATCTTTCCAGGTGGACCTAAGAGCTTCCCTCTTACCCTACTAGAAGGTCACCGAGTTCCCTGTGGCAATACCTGGAATCAAGGTGCCATGGCCCCAGGCCAGGCTCCCCGTACTTCACAGGATGTGTCTTCCTTCCAGGTAGGGGGCAGGGTTCCTTGGGGGTTGTGAAAACCCTGAACTCTTCTGTACAAACTTTCATGACTAAGTGGTCCCTGAAGGACACGATTTATGGACAGAAGCCCCTGCCAGAGCAGGGGAGACCCCAGGCAGATGGGGACTACTCGCTCACCCTCACTGTCGCTGAGGGTCCTCATGCTCCCCAATGACACTGCCCAGAATCCCAGGGCGTCCTCCTCAGCTGAATCCACCCGACCGCCAGTGGGACTCAGGCGCGGTGAATTCTCTGTGGCATTTCATTTATTTAAACTATGTAAGCGCTGGCTTTGATTCGGTTCTCTCGTGGCAGATAGTTATCCTTCCCCCTTCACAAACCAATATTTAAGATGTGGAGGTGTCACACTGCCATTAGTGCCTGCGTGAGAGCTTCATTTAGTTCACAAATCTCATGCCTCCGTCTTTTTCTTCTGAACAGGACAGACCCTTTATCTGTGGAAACGTGTGTCCTGCGGGAGAAACAGCACCGCTTCATGCCAAGGGAGCAGCTCAAGAATGAGCTCATCACAGCACAGAAAGGGGCCGTTAGCTTTCCAGCTCAGCCTTGGCCACAGGTAGAGGGGGAGGCGAGCAGAGTGCCAACTGCGGTTGAAGATGAGACATGGTGGCCGTGACCGGGAGATGACTCTGGTGTGGCAGAGGGTGGCAGGGGGGCCGGGAGGTGGGCTGGCTGCCCGCAGCACTCAGACATAATTTTGTCTACCTTCATGCTGTCAGTCACAGCCCTTTTAGAGCACAAATGCCATGCCACATCAGCTGCACCTGTGCCCCATGTGATGCCTTTTCAGACTCAGCAAAATACCATCAACAGATTCAGGACGCTGGGCACAATGGCTCACCCTGGTGATTGATCTGTTGGTTTCCATCCTGTGGCTGCGGGTATGTTAAATAAGCAATGGTATTTTGAAGTAAAAGCAGGGGAAATGGCTATGGGGTGACCTTTTTATTTCCTGTGTGGTCTGGGTGGTGGTGGTTGTCGTTTGCTCTTTAGATGCTTTTTCTTTTTAAGGTGGGAATGATTTTTTTCTGACAAAGAGATCTGGGCACAATTCCTCACTGAACACACTGCACAGCTGGCAAGATGTCACTGATTAGCTGATTTCCCTGCCCTGTTGCAAAATTCTGTTCCATAGCCAGACTAGATATGAAAAGAGGGTCACGTGGTCTGCTTCAGAGGCCACACTCCAGAATCTTCTTCCCTAGGCCAGTCCCCTTGTGTCAAGCTAGTAGATTAGAGTCTGGGATAAACCACACTCTCTCCCTCATTTTGCACAAAGCCAGCTCATTTCAGGGTAATATTATACCAACATGCTTCATAATTCATTGCATTTTTTGGATTATTTAATTTTAGGGGGGAAATTATTTACAAGGAAATATTTATAATCAGAATTATGGAGAAATTCTAGGTCATAAAAAAGCCACTCTCCTCCAAACTTTGAATTGGTTTTGTTTTCCAGTTTTTTTTTTAAATCCTGGGGAATATTATTTAGAATTTGAAGTTCCCTTTTTTTACTTGTGTTCACCCAAGAGAGTCCCTCAATTAATGTTACCATTTCTTTGCCTGTAAAATTCAGCTGATATTACTGAAAATTTCCTAAGTGGAGTGTTTTAAAATTATTTCAAGGATCGTTTTCTTCCTTATTCCCTCCAGAGAGCACTGTACCCTAGAGATGCTGTACCTCAACCTGTGGCATATAGGAACTCGGAACAAGCAGTTAACTCCTTCTCTAGCCTCAGCAGGTCCTGCCAGAGCAAGCCTGGGGCAATGTGAAGGGAGCCTGGGTGTGCTTGTAGCCAAAGAGAGATTCAGGAGCCGCGGTGGTGACCTTTGACCTGGGCGCCTCAATTCTGCCCTGATCAGCCTAGAATCAAAGAACAAGACGTTGGAACACAAAAGACAGCCCTTGCCTTGTGAGAAAACACCCTTCAATGTTCTAATTTCTGTTGAGAAAGCTGTGAAGGGCAACTGACAACATGGCACTCCCTGGGACTCCTTGTCTACCGCTGAGCTTCTCACCATGAGGTCTGCAGGCTGGTGCCAGTCTCCGAAATGCCATAGGCCATGGTGAGATAAGTACAGAAATTAAAAGCAAATGTGGAGGGAAGCAGATGGGGCTCAAGCGATTGGGCTCCTGCCTACCACATGGGAGGTCCCTGGTTCAGTTCCCAGTGCCTCCTAAAAGAAGACAGCGAGCTGGCATGCAGGGGCAGCAAGCTGATGCAACAAGAGACACAAGAAGAAAAAAAAAACATAATGAGAGACACAACAAAGCAGGGAGCAGAGGTTCCCGGTGCTTCCTAAAGAAGACAGCAAGCTGGCATGAGAGGCAGGCGCGGCAAGCTGATGTAACAAGATTATACAACAAGAGACACGGGGAGGAAAAACATAATGAGAAACACAACAAAGCAGGGATTAGGCGCCTCCCTCCCACATTGGAGGTCCCGGGTTTGGCACCTGGTGCCTCCTAAAGATACAAAGAAGATGAACAGACAGAGCAAGTACAAAAAATGAGGTGTTGGGAAGAAATAAATTAAAAAATAACATAAAAATAAATCTTAAAAAAAAAATGTAAATGTGGAGATGAACTATAACAAGTATATCATACTAATACAGGGTGTTACTAATTGGGTGGGTTGGGGGAAAAGTATACCAAATGTAAGATATTGGCTTTAGTTAGTAATTATACATAGATATATATTTGAGGTACCAGGGGCCAGGGATTGAATCCAGGACCTCATATGTGGGACGCCGGTGCTTGACCACTGAGCCACATTGGCTTCCTTGGGTTGTTTCCTTTCATTTGTTTTGCTTGTGGTTCATTTTCTTTTTTTCAGGAGGCACCAGGAATTGAATCCTGGACCTCCCGTGTGGGAGGTGGGAGCTCAACCACTTGAGGCCCATCCGCTCCCAGTAATAGTATATATATTTTTTTCTATCCGGTTGCACGATCGCCTTTTTGGTGTGCTGCTTTGCCCCTCTGTGCTGCACAGAGATCTGCACCTCTCCATGCAGGTCTGGGACGCCTTTTTCCTTTTTCCTTTTACCCGGAAGTCCCAGGGATCGAACCTGGGTCCTCCAGATGGTAAACGGGTTCTCAACTGCTTGAGCAGTAATACTCAATTATTACTGCTTCCCCCAGTAATAATATTTTGACAATATTCTTTCATAGTTTGTACCAAATGTTTCACAACAATGCAAGGTGCTGGTGGTGGGGTGATGTATGGGAGCCCTGCATGATGATGTACATGTTGGTTTTGTAAGTTCACAACTTTTAATATACACTTATTGTTTATGTATGTGCATATATGAGTGATATACTTCAGTAAAATTTTATTTTAAAAAAATATAATAAATGTGCAGATACCTGTTTGGTGATTTGACACTGCCATAGCATCCATTGAAGTAATCCATGGACTTACTTGTTGAACAGGTTATAGATTTTGACTGGATGTTGTCCAACTGTATTCTGGTCTTGTGTTGTAGGACCACGCATCCACCTGGAAATTAAAAAGAGATTATAAAATACATAGATAGATGGTAGATTGTGGATAATAGATAGATAGATAGATGATAGATGATAGATAGATAGATGATAGATGATAGATAGATAGATAGATAGATAGATAGATAGATAGATAGATAGATAGATGATAGAGATAGATAGAGATAGAGATAGAGATAGATAGATGATAGATAGAGAGATAGAGAGATGATAGATAGATAGATAGATAGATAGATAGATAGAGATAGATAGATGATAGAGATAGAGATAGATATAGATAGAGATAGAGAGATAGAGATAGAGAGATAGAGAGAGATAGATGATAGATAGATATAGATAGATGATAGATGATAGAGATAGATAGAGATAGATAGATAGATAGAGATAGAGAGATGATAGATAGATAGATAGATAGATAGATAGATAGATAGATAGATAGAGAGAGAGAGAGAGACAGAGAGACAGAGAGAGAGACAGAGAGATAAGGACAAAACTGGTCCTTTGTCACAGATACTCTGAGAAACACAGGGCTACTGAGCTCAGCAAACTTGTAACGTGTCCTCTCTGAGGATAGAGTGGGCCTGCTTTCTTGAATGCTCTATCAGCAAAACTGAGTGAAGACCCTGGTTGGTTGAGTGAGTGAATGGTTGAGTTACTGTTTAGAATGCTGTCTCCCTCTCGGATGTGCAGCCTTTGAATGTCAAGAGCAGGAGATTGCAATATTAGTTGCATTTGTCAATCAAGACAGGAATCACTCACAAAAGCTCTCACTTTCCCTTTTCACCAGGTTTCAATGTCAAGGCAAAGAGACAGAAGACCAGGGAATATATCTCCTTATTTGTAAGGCATGCCTCTAAGAGAAATATGATTCCCTGTATAGAATTCCTTTTTCTACCACCTTTGCAGGACCACAGCTATTCCAAAAGCAGGGTACAGCTGACCTTTCTTGTTATAAATACTTATTGGTTGGAAGTTATCGGTGCCCCATAAACACGGCCTGGTTCTATAGGCACTTAAGAGCTTGAACAAGGCTAAAGTTGCAGGGCTGCTGACATTGCAAAGGAATCCCAAAAGGCATGACCTTGTTGCCCTGGGAGACTCAGGAAGGACAGAACACACTGACCATATCATAGTATTTTTATTTAAAAATATGTTTTGACAACTACTAGAAAGAGGAAGCCTCAGCTGGGCTCCACAGGGGCCCCTACCTGAGGGTGGCACAGCCCCTGGAGGGTGACTTGGAAGCCTGGTTTCCACTGCCTAATGCTGCATGACAAACCTATGCAAATTAAAATGGCTTAAAGCAACATTTTATAATGCTCACAGATTTTGTGGATAAGACATTCAGATGGGGCACAGTGGGGAGGGCTTGTCACTGTGCCACAATGTCTGCAATTTCAGCAAAGAACTGGTAATGACAGATAAGTGAGGACTGGATTCATCTTCCAGAGTCTTCTTCACTCACTAGTTTGTATCTGGGCTGAGATGACACAGACGCTGCACTTACCTGGGACTGTTGGCCGCTCTCCTTTTTCCTACTATTAAAAGGAAGACTGCAGTTGATTGAAGAATGTATCACTTCCAGGATGGATTGGCCTTGCTCCCAGCACGGCAGACTTGGAGATGCTTCCGTCGTGGCTCAGGCTCCCAAGACCAAGGGTTCCTGCAAACAAAGGGGAAGCTACAGGACCTTTTAAGTCCAAGCTTCAGACATTACATGGTGTTACTTTCTCCATCCTGTAGTGGCCAAAGCAGGAACGAGACCACCCAGATTCAACAGGAGGCAACGTCTACCCCACCTCTGGACCAGAAGAGTGTCCTTTTTGAAACAGCACAATTCCTCCAACTAAAGGCTTTAGGACTTCTAGTGAACAAAATCATCAGTGGATGCTAAAACTAGTGATAAAGATGTGAAGAATAGAATATTTACATGGTCTCAAAGTATCTGCCCACACACTACTTATGAATTAGAGGAAAATAGTAACTTTACTATGGAAAAACCTGGTGGACACGACTTTAACCCAGCAATCAAAGTGAGAAACGGACATCACTTGCCTCCTACTATGAGGCACTGAGAAGGTACAGCACCATGCCTGTGATATTTCTGCCCAAGGTACAAAGACTGAATCTAATCAAGACTGAGGAACAGTCGACAAATAATTGGCCTTTGCTTTTCAAAAGATTCAAATCACGAAAGACAGTCTCCAATGTACTCTCAAGTTACGGGAAAAAAAAGTAGAGATGGATTCACACACGTACCATAGAAAGAGAATGATAAAATAAATGGAACAAAATATAAAATGGTTGCTAAATCTGGGGAAAAGGTCTGCAGAATTTCATGGTACTATGCTTGCAAATTTTCTATGAGTTTGAAATTATACAGAATAAAATTTTAAAAACAGTGGGAACAACAAAACTCTTATGTGTAAAATAAAACCGGGTCACAATTTCTGGACAGTGTCCTCCCAGGTACTGCAGTGAGTTCCATGGTAAACTCCCCAAATAGTAGTGGTGGTTTTTAAACAAACCACAGGACCCGGCACTGTGATCTCAGGATGCTCCGTCTGGGCTGTTTGGGGAAATGTCCACCAGATTGTTTCAGGGGTGCAAATAAGCTCTCCATGTACATCTTTTAGGGCATGTCTGAGTCGGATATAGATTAAGTTGGAATAACAGACCCACAATTCAGAGGCTTAAATAGGACAGACATTTATTTCTGTCTCACCTAACGGTCCAGGGCTTTGGGTGCTCTACCGTCCTTTAGCAGAAGCTTCCAGCTCTGGGTCCAAGACAGCGGCTTTAATTCCCATTTCCTTAGCCAGAGGGAAGAGGGAAAGAAAGAACAAAAGTCACATCGCTTCCTTATAAATTTTCAATCTGGAGCTTTCTGTTATCACATCCTTTCTGTTATCACTCTATTGGCGAAAACGTAGTTAGATGGCCACAGCCAAAGGGCTGGGAGGCCAAGGAACCCGCTTCTGTCTGGGTGGACAAGAGCCATGTCGCAGTGAAAACTGTCAGGGGGTGTAAGGCGCTACTATTAAAAGGAGGAGAGCAAGAAGGTCACTGAGGAACTCCCTGGCCAGGGAGGTACTATGCCTATGAAAGTGGTTTTCCCAGGCTTGGTTCTGGGATCTGCCGAGCCCTGCGATTTCCCCACAGGGGGGAAATGCGACCGCATAGTTTGAGTTGGTGGGGGTTGCATGCGTGCTTTCCCCTCATATAAAACAAAAAAAGAGAGAAAAGATGCTGAGAGATCATCAGGGCCTCTGCCAGGGGAGTAGTTAGACATTGAGGGGCTTCTGTAGGACTCCCAAAATGAGAGTGGATTAAAAAAGAAAAAAACAAAAACATAAAAATAAAAGAGACAAAAAATAATAAACAACAAAATCAAAATGAGAGTGGATTTCCAGAAGGAGGTGGGAAATCTTTGGAAGAAATAGGACTCCTGAAGTAGACACTGCCCTGTTTGGTGTCCATTAAATTAAACTATTTAAGTACCTGCAAGATTTTCAGTGAGCCAACACACTTTTTAGTCTAGAGGCAAAGACCTAACAAAATTTTCTCTGCAGTGGAGAGTCGGATGGTCAAATTACTTTCATTCTATTGACCAAAACTGTGTCCTCACCCAGGCACACCATCCACATGCAGGCACACACGCGGGCGGCCACACATGGTGTCCATCACATGTGCTGTGTGTGACATTGTTCCAGGAGGCTCCCCCATTTAGCTCTTCTCTTCATTGACTAGGAGAGCCAAGAATATTTATACCATTTACTCTCCCTTATTTTATACAGTTACTAAATGGCTTCCAGAAAAATAACAGGCAAATTACCCATCGTTGCTTTCTTAAGGGACTATGTTTCTACTTGTCAAATTTATGAGTGGCAAAATTGCTTTATGTACATCAGCAAAAATAATGCATCCCACAACAGGCAAGCTGACACATCTGTGTTCCAGTTGATTAAAACTTTATTTCATGTTTGAGAATCTTCCCTCAAAATAGCACCCCAAAATGGCCTCTTCTCTTCCCTCCTTTTCTCTCACTTCTCTTCAGGATGCAGAACCTTCCCTGTATCCTTGGGCAGGCTGAGACGAGGCTGAAGAGGGTACAGGAGGTTACCATGTCTCTCGTTAGAAGAGCCAGCTCAAGAAGTCGTGAAGGCATGTGGACCCACCAAACCACGTTAGGCATTTATCACCATCAAAGACAAAGGACAGGGAGACGCACTCGGGCACTTGGAAACCACAGGCCCTGAGCCCCCAAAGCACCCCAGGGAGGCTGTGAACACTGCAGGGGGGCTGCTCACCACTGGCCTTTCTCCTGCCCCCTTCCCGTGGCTCAGATCTGGAGGAGCTGACCCCTGCCTCCACCAGAGACATGCCCAAAAGCCAAATCTCCTTGGCTCACTAAGCCAGCCTTTCGGCACTTTCCTGGTCATAGCCTCAGATCGAGGTCTTCAGAAAGGCTGTCAGTCCTGGCTCCCACCAGAGACCCTAGTGGGGAGCAGGGACACCCCCAGACCTAGGGCCGTCTCCTCTGCTTTAGTCCACCCCATGGCCAACCAGGGATTGGCAACACCCAGCAGAGGACAGCATCAATGAACAGGGAGCACAGCACAGTGGTGATGGCCTGGTGCTCCCGTACGTGGGCCTGGGTTTGAATCGCGACTCTGCCACTTTCTAACTGTGTAGCCTCAGCAAGGGGTTGTACCTCTCTGTGCCAGAGTTTCCTGAGTATTAAAATGTGGTTGATAATTGTTTATACGTCACAGGAAAGTGTAAAATAAAATTAGATAACCCATGTAAATCACTTAGAACTGTGCCCGACATAATTAAGGCTCAATAAGCATATGCTACCATTGTTATTATTGTCACTCTTATTACTGAACCTGGCAATTAGAAGACCATCAGTGACCTTGTCCAAAGCAATCTCAATAAATCAGCAGGGGTAAAAGCTAGTGTGATGTGGACAGTAGAGGGAATTGGAAGCTAGAAAGTGGAAACACGGAATTTGAGAAAAGGGAGGAGAGAAGAGTGATGGCAACTAAAGGAGGCCACGGAGTCAAAATGGAATCAATTCCTTCTTTCTCCATAAAAATAGCTTCACATGAAAATTGTTCTCAACATTGGCAATTCCAATTAATCTATGTGAATCTATTAAGAACAATGAAAATATTCATCATAATTTACTTAAGCAAGTTGCTTTCGCGTTTACAAAGTACTTTCACACATTTACTGTCTAAGGATGCAAGGCGAGGCATTGACCCAATTTCACATGTAAGGAAATCAAGCCTTAAATTAATTGCCCTGTCCCAAGCCACCCACCCATCCTGGGTAACCTTCCATCCCATCTCCAAAAGGCTTAATAGTTTGAAAATGCTTGTACAATTCTGTCACTCCTATACTCATAAACCTCTGAGAATCTCAGTTAATGAGACCAAGTCTATTTTCCTAGTTTAGAATTAAAGAACTGCCACAATTTGCCAAGAACTTGCTCGAGCTCATGCGGGACAGCTCCCCTAACAGAATCTTGCATATTATCCTCCTGGTAGACCCCAGGCACCCTGAGCAAGATGTATTTGCCCACTATCTGTCTCCATCCAGGGTCCCCACCCTCTTTCTCTTCTGGTTATCACATTCCTCTTCCATGAGTCCACCACGACCACCGAGCCAAGCCTGAAAGCCCCTCCTTTGCACTCCAGGACACTGACTAGCTGAGCACTCACTTGGGACTTAATCAAGGGAGTTATTTTTCTGCCTGTGAAACTTTCTCCATGTTTGATTGTGATTTAGGCAAGTTCTTCCTCCTTACAGCCTCCTTATAGCCACAGGCGTTGCCCCTGTTGCTGGAATTGTGCTCTCTTCTCTGGTTTCGTAGGTGATCTGTACAAACCCTCATGCCTTAACAGCTGAAGTTCTCTCCAGCATATCTCCTCATTGCACCTCCCTCTGGTCCACTGTCCAAATGTAAGAAGCCCCGTGCTGACTATGATCAACTTGGAAGTACCTGGTGTTTGGAAGGTAAACCTGATGGCTGATCAAGCCCAGTCAGGCAGGGGCAGGAGAGGCTGGCTGCTCTGAGAGAACCCCATCCTCCAAAGAGGGCATCAAACTCTTGCTTATCCAGAACCTTGCCTTAGCGGGCTTTGCACATTGTAGAATACTTCGTGCTCCCAGCTCTTTTTCCATCCATGGCAGAACTGCTGTTTAAAAACTCCTTTTGGATATTTAAAATGTTTAAACATTTAGTGGTAAAGGGATTTGGTCTTTTATTTTGCATTCCTCTACTCACAAGTAGCAGCTTTGGGAAACTGCATTTAAATACAGCGGGGTGTAGGAAAGGGTTATAAAATTTGGAGATTTGGTTCAATAAATCCTCTAAATGTGATTTGCTTTATTAGAAAGAGGGAGGAAGTCCGAGAAGTAATATAGTAGATGGACTGTTTTCTTATTACTGCTGCAACAAATTAATATAAACAGTGGTTTAAAAAACACTAACGTATTATTGTATAGTTCGGGAGGTGAGAAGTCTGCTGGGGGCTCACTCAGCTCAAAACAAGGTGCCAGCTTGACCACATTCCTTTATGGAGGCTTTAGGGGAGAAGACATTTCCTTGTTTCTAGAAGGCTGCCCATTCTCCTTCGTCTGTGACCCCTTCCATCTTCAAATCCAGCGATGGCCAGTTGAGTCCCTCTCACATCATATCATCCCGCCCTCCTCTATAGTCAGATCTCCCCGACTCACTCTCTTTGTCCCCTCTTCTACTTTTAAGGACCCTTATGATACATCGGAGTCACTGGGATAACCCTGGATATTCTGCCTATGTTAAGGTCGGCGATTAGCAACCTTAATTCCACTCGCAAACTTAATTCCCTTTAGCCATGTAATCTGACGTAGCACAGGGGGTTAGGGCATGGAGGGCTGTAGCAGGGCTATTGGTCAGCCTCCCACAGGGATTATAAATGCTTCTATGCTCAGCTCACAACTCGGTGGTCCTGATCACCATGTCTGAAATCAAAAAGACAACTTCAGGGTCATTGTTGTCAGAGCCCACCTCACACACTGCCAGCCTCCTCACACCCTGCACGACAGTCACAGAGGTCTGCAGAGGTTCTCACCCCAGAGGCTGATCAAGACTCAGGTCCCAGAGATGCAAGCTAGGACACGGGACCCTCCACGATGCAGAAGGAGCCGTGATGACTCCGAGGCACATCTTTGAGGAATGCATTGAAACTTGAGCTCTCTGACCTGCTCTCGCATGGACACGTGCTCCCTTAATAAGCACTCACCACATTGACTGACGGCCCACCAGGCGGAACGCTCGCTGCATCTAGACTAATTTCTGGGACGCACTGACTCTAACGCTGCTGCTTCCACCAACTGAGTTGGATGCTCAGTCATGTCGGTGGTGATTGCACCCAAACCCATTTATGCTCCTTGGATGAGCTCTTGTAATTATGTAATTTAATTAAATGTCACATAAACCAATGAAAGATGAACTAGAAAAGAGAGTTGTTGTTTCTA
>JAKSZT010054568.1:3161676-3229245 GCA_026826555.1 Tolypeutes matacus | reverse complement strand
AAAAAAAAAAAAAAAAAAAAAAAAAAAAAAAAAAAAAAAAGCCTGGCAAATTAGATGGTAAAACCATAGTAAAAGATAGAAAATAAATAATAAAAATCTCAAAGCATTTTGCCAGACAGTGACAGTGGAGCCAATAGTGGGTGACTAGCAACAGCAAGGAAACTGGGAGAAGTAGAGCGCAGTGAAAACAAGGAGAGAAAATCCTTGATGATTTAAACCAGCAGGGTGTGTCTAACTTTTCTTTGACAGGCTGAGGAATGAGCGGATCAGGTCTGACTGATGGGAGACCCATAGATAATCCACCCAAGGAAGGATATGAGGGTGCTTTGAAAAGTGCCGTGCAGATATGGGGATTATTTCTGAAAGTCAAAGGGTGAGCAAGACGGCTCTTTCTCGCTTACAGAAATTGCAGTACCCTCACATTCTCCCGGCCTTCTTGCCCAGAAACAGCAATAGTCTCGGAGACTCCATCTGTCTGGAAAGTCTGTCACCCTGTCTGATCCCAGCTGTCCTATTAGGCCACTGAGATAATGCTTCCCTGAAAAAGTACTTCCAGAAAGCCCCAGCTTTTTGCTTGGTAACCTTTCCCTTCTGGAAAAAGTTATTAATTTTTGGAATATTGAAGAGTATCCAGTGGCAGATCTTCTGATCTCATCTCCTTCATGCACATGAGCATGTCCAAAGAAGAGGATAAATACTTTCGTCGTAGCCTATTAGCCTTCATGGGCCTTGTGCCCGCACACTGAAAGGAGTCAGGCCTTGGTGCTAAGTGAATTCAAGGCAGTGGAAAAAGTCCGACAGGAGCTCTTCCTTGCTGTGTGGGTTTCCTATCAGTGGATTTGCAGTTTTCTGTCTGTGCACCCAAGGTCTATGGAAGCTCTGGGAGGTTGGGTCAGTGCCTGAGCTAAAATCCTGTTGCATATGCAAAGATATCATGCAAAATATATGAAATTCATTATTCTAACTCCTTAAAAACCCTGGGCTGAAAGGAACAGGGCAAAGGAGCAAGATGGGTAACAATAACAGGAGGTGAAATTGTATATAGATGGGTCACAATAGATATTTTAACACAATTTCAAAACCACAAAATACAACAATGGGCTTAAAGCTAAACATGACCGAAAGCTGCAAGGGCAAGAAGGAAGTACATATGAAATAAATTTCTCATAAATTAAAAACATCAACAAATGTTGTTTTAAGTTTCATAAGTCAAGAATGAAGAGCATAGGTTACCACTAAAGGAATGAAAAATAGAAATACTCGAATGAGGGAATGGGATATGGAAGGGACAATGTAAACATTTCCTTCTCATTGCATACTCTCTTGTACTATTTGAATTTGTTTGTGACTAGTAAAAGGTCTAAAAGAGCGTAAGTCAAACTTTTAATTGTTAGTTCATCTCTATAGGGGGAGTAGAAAATGACTGAGAATACTTTCACTTTTACTTTAACCTCTATTGTACCCAGTAAACATGGGTTCCTATTGAAATTGAAGTTTGACTTAGTTTGCCAGGGCTGCTATAACAAATATCACAGACTGGTTGACTCAAACAATCTTGGAAGCTGAAAGCCTAAAATCAAGGTTTCAACAGGCCATGCTCTCTCCAAAGTCCATAGCTTTCCTGTGGTGGTTTGCCAACAATCCATAACTCAATCTATGCCTCCATCACATGGTGATCTGTCTCCTACTCAGTTGTCTTTTCCCCTTAGTTCTCCTTCTGCTTTTAAGAACTGCAGTCATACTAGATTAAGGCCCACTCTGAATCAGCATGGCTTCATCTTACTAGGATCCTCCAAGATTCTAATTACAAATGAATTTACATCCATAAGACCAGGTGTTAGAACTGGAGCATGTTTTCATGGGGGAAATGATTGAATCTGTAAAAAAGTTTTTAAAATTTATATTTTGTAAGTAGAATATTAGCCTGGAATATTAAAATATTTAAAATGTTATTGCTGTGGAAGACTAAGGGCATGGAAAATGTTCATAGTATATTATTACATGAGAAGATAAGCACTCCCAATATATACATGTTGATCCCATTAGGTAGAAAACATACTTTTGATGTATTTATACAAAAACATAGAAGGATAAATCCAAAATGTTATAGGTTGACTATTACCATTTGTATTTTTGTGATTTTTATTTTCTTATCTATTGCAATTCTACCATTTATCAGAACAACAGTTCTTTTACTGAGATGCGAGATATAAAAGAATTTGGTGACCCTAGACTCAGAGTAAAGAAAACATTTGAAAGCCATTCATTACTTGTGAAATTGAGCTTATCTTGACCTGAAGGAAATACCTGCCAGGTAAAGAGGACATTAGCCTGGGCTGGCCAATCATCTACTCCCAGAACAAAGCCATACATTCATGGGCAAGTCCTCACTCTTGGGACTCCTCTTTTGTTGACTCTCCACATATCATCTCCTTCTGTTCTCAACCCATTGCTCTAACAATGTCAAAACCATTGCTCAGAATATATTCCAAAGTCTTGATTAGTGTTTTCCATTCTGGCTTTCTGACGTTGGTATGGAAACCACCCAGTCTTCTAAATCAACTTCAGCTGACTTGGCTACTTTACTTGAATATGGGGATGACACATACACATGCACGTAGACTTTTCTGTGACCACAGTGTCAAGGAGAAGGCTTAAGTCCCACAGTGAGAATAGTTCCATTCACACTAGGACAATAACCTGGCCACATTCAAACAAATTGTTTGATTAAAGGCTCAGAATATTTTAATTACTTGTTTTCAGATTGAAATATATTTTAATTACAAAATTAAAAGAAAATTGTTGGAAATAATCGAGTTAAAATAGAAGGGTAAAAATTACAGAAAAATCCCCATGTTGTCCACTTCCTAGAGTTAACAACTATCAACATTCTAGTGTATAGATTTTCCTATTTTTCCAATGACTATATAAATCTTCACTCTATACAAGTATACACATACACACATTGGGTTTTCTTAAACAAAAATGAGATAATATACTCTGCTGTTCTACAAAAATAGTAAGGAATGGTTCAAAAATATGGGCATCATCCTTGCACTGGAGCCTCATTAATTTTTTCTGTATCCTTCTAAGTTTATAATATGAACTGGTGTAGTGAGGATAGTGTTTAAAACCTTATCAAAATTATAGACTTTTGAATTTAAAATGAGTTCAAAGACAATTAGCTTTAAAAGCCCAAAAGGCTTTATTGAGTTAACAGTGAGTTTAAAAAATGAAATTAATTTTAAACTATTGATTTTTTTCTAAAAGAGTGAGACATTTAAATTGTTTTTTACTTCAGTGTTTCAACTCAAGAAATTGAAATTAACTCAATTTAGTTTTTCTATAGTGTTTGCAAATAGGTCTTAATATATAATGGCCTAAACACAACATGACTTGACAGTTGATGCTGCAGAAAGCTGGATTCAGCAGTCATTAGGTCTGCCTTGGCCAGCATTGTTTGGTGGATGGGGAACACTGATTAATTCTTGTGGCTCATGACGCTCCTTTGGATATAATGGTTCCCTGCCATGGATCCTTAGAAAGGATGGCATTGTCCTAAGGAAATCTAATCTTGGAAAAGCTTCATTGGCCAGCTCTAATTATTCCCATCTCCTGGTAAGCTGCCACCTTGATCACAGTATTGATTGTCTTCCTCTATCTTGCCTCTCCTTGATGGAAAGGCTGCCTTCATTGAGAACTGGAGGAAGAAGGCACTTCCCTTGGAGGTCAGTGCTCCCTCATCCATAGGACACTGGCAAACCATGTTCTTGTATGAGAAGTAGAAGGGCCACAGTCCCTAGGTGAGGCCACAGGGTGGAGAAAGCAGGCTTTTGACTGGGTGATGTGATCCATGGACATATTTATTAAATTCCTCCTATATGTAAGTCACTGCACTGGAAAGCATCAATGAATCAGGTTTATATGTTCTAATTCTAGTGCCCTCTAAGAAATAATTGGATGACCTTGAGAAAATGACCTAACCACAGTGTGACTAAATTCCTGTCCTGGTTAGAGTCTTTTGTGGACTTCAGAAAAGATCATGTTCTTGGAGTTAATCCATTTCTGTGGGTAGGAGAAACTTTGATTGGATTGAATTCAGTTGGAGTCTTTGGTTGGAGTACTTCAGTGAGGCTTGGCCCAGGGTGGGTCTCAGCCCTTTTGCTAGTGCCCTATATAAATGGGAGAAACGCAAAGAGAGACACAGAGAAAGAGAGCTGCCATTTTACCCTCCCCTGTGAGAGAGGATTCCAGGATTGCCTACAGATTCAGAAAAACAGAGAAACCCCAAGCTACTGAGCAAGAGGTCCTGGAGGCAGCAGAGCACAGAGGTATGGAAGGAGGTCCCTGAGAGGCTGAAAGAGAAGAGGAGAGGATAAGGGAGAGGAGCCATATGCCTGATTACCCACAGCTGAACTTGGAGAGAATATGAGCCTGGAGGAGAAAGCAGAGATGGGCCTCCATTTTGCCTTGGCATATCACAGTAGTCCACGATCTGCCAGTAGCAGATCTTTGGTGAGACAGCATCTCTGATGATGCCTTAATTTGGACATTTTCACAGCTTCAGAACTGAAAGATTTTGCCCTAATAAATTCACGTTATAAAAGCCAACCCATTTCTAGTATTTTTGCATTGGCAGCCTTTAGCAAACTAAAATAATTTGCTAAATGGAAAATGCAAATAATAAATAATACCTGTCCAACATAATCCACAGACTGACTTGGAGACATATTAAGATAATGAATATGAAAGCCCTTTGAACAGTGGGAGGGATGACAAACCTGTGTTGTGGTCTGACCTGCCCTATTCAGTACAGAAGAGAAGCGTAGTATCAGGTCACAGATTCACACGGTGTTGACATTTCTAGTCCTCATCAATATTGACTTCTCCCCTTCCCGGGCACACTGAAGAAAACATCTCCTAGATCCCTTACACATGGACAGAGTCAAGTAACTATTTCTGGCCAAAGGCTGTGAGTGGAAATGACATATTTCACTATGAAATCAAGGCAAGAAAAAACCCTGCAAGACATTCTAGCTCTTTCTTCTTTCCCCTCTGGTAATGGAAGTCACATGTGGGACCTGCAGAATCACAAGATCTAATAGCTTATATCCTGATTCAGTGCATGGAAAGGAATTGCTGAGGGTTCTTCTTATCTCTTATAGATTTCACTTGAGTGAGAAATAAATTGAGGATATAAACTCCTCAAACCTGGGGCATTTTCCCCCCCATTAAAATAAGCCTATTTTCCATAACATTATCCTGTCTAATGCATGTACAGATATTTACTGGTATTAAAATGTCATGTAATATTTAAGGCTTAAAGATATAGACACATGGGGAGTTGGCACAAAATTTTACAATATATAGAGATAGATATTACTGAAGCCAGATAGCCAGATATTAAGTAGAAGGATTTTACAAAGTATTAATTTCCATATGGAAAGGAACAAGATGATAACTTGGAGAATCCTAATAGAACCCTTTCTATACTAAACAAATTAATGCTTATTTGTCCAAATCTATACAAACATCAAAAGTTATTTAATAGGGGACTTTCACCAGTTGCCATAATGAAGTTACTGTTACTGGACTTGTCCCCCTGCACAAACAACTAGCAAACTGAGCAAAAATTATGAAGCAACTTATATATCATTGAAAAATTAAAAGCTAAGGAATGTAGAGAGTAATGCAGAGAAAGGAAATAGAACAAAGAGAGATCTACGAGTTCCCTTCTTTCTTGGAGGCATTTTTATGGTCTGCTTCCAAGGGAAGGAGAACCCAAGCAGAGTACAGTTGTCTCATTGAGTTGAGGAGATAATTAAACTTATGATTAAAATGATCAACCCACAGGGCCAAGAAGGTCAATGAAACCCAAGCAGTATAAGCATAAAATAAACCGTAACAGAGCGCATCATGATTGAATGGCTATGAACCAATGAGACAGAGAAAATAGTAAATGCAACAAGAATAAAAAGGTACATTACACACCAAAGAGCAAATATACAGTTAAACCTAGATTTTGTGTCAGAAACCATGAAAGCAAGAAGAAAATTAAACAACCTCTTTAAAGTGCTGGAAAAAAGTTAACCTAGAATTATATATTCAGTGAAAATATCCATAAAAATAAAGTGAAATAAAGATATATTCTGACTAACAGAAGGAGAGAGGATCTGTTGTCAATAGAAAACTGTACTAAAAAGAGGTATTACAAGAAATTCTTTATACTGGTCTTGGTAGAAAGGAAAGAACACCACCTAAAATGGTAAATATATAGATAAATATAAAAGACTTTTTTTCTAATTTTTCCAATGAAATATTATAGGCAAAATTATAATGTGTTGTGAGATTTATAATTTTTGTAGAAATAAAAATTATGCCAACAATTCAAATAATGGGAGGGAAAAAATGGAAGTAAACTATTATAAGTTTCTTATATTAGAGGCAAAGTGGTATAATATTATTTGAAGATAGACTGTGAGTGTTAAGTTTGCATATTTTAAATACTAGAGGAGTGGCTCTCAAAATTTAAGGTACATCAGATTCTCCTAGAGGGCTTATTGAAACAGATCATTGGGTTATACCAACAAAGTTTTCAAGCCAGTAGGTCTGGAAATGAGGCTGTAAATTTAAATTTCTAACAAAAGGCTGCATCATTCTGATGCTACTGGTTTACAGACCACTCTTTGAGAGCCACAACCTTAGAGCAACCATTTAAAAGAATAAAAGAAAGAAAAAATTCAAAAAATTGAGAATTTAAAGATACTACATTAACCCAAAAGAAGGAAGAAGAAAGAGGGAGAAAAGAACAAAGAAAATATGGGACAATTAAAAAAATGATAGACTTAAACCAACCATAGTGATAAATACAAATAAGCACTCAAATTAAAAGTCAGAGATTTCCAGAGTGGCTATCAAGCTAAGATCCAATTATGCTCTGTCTACAAAAATTCATTTTAAATATAAATATTTAAAAAATAAAAGGGTGGGTGAACATATACTACGCTAATGATAATCATAAGAAAAATTTGATTGATGACTCAAGAATATGTAAGCATCTAATGACAGACCTTCCAAATATAGAAACTAAGTAAAAAGAAATATTAGAAAAATCTGTAGCTCTATTTGAACATTTTACACTTCTTCCCTAGGAAAGGAAGGAATAAATAAAAAATCAATAAGGATATATAGGATTTGAATAATACTCTCAACCACCTGGATTAAAATGACATTTATATAGCTCTATATACAAAAATGACAGAATACATGTTATTTTCCAGTACACATGGAACCGTTACTACTATAGACCATATTCTGAGTGATAAAACAGGTCTCTCAGTCTCAATAGTTTAAAAAGATTGACATCACACAGAGAATATGTTCTGACCACAACAGAATTTTAGAACAACAACAAAAAAATAGTCTGGAAAATCTCCAAATATTTGAAAATTAAACAAGGCACTTATAAATATTACATGGAGTAAATAATAAATTAAAAAGAAAATTAGAAAATATTTTGAACTGAATTATAATGGGAAAACAATCTATCAAAATTTGTAGGGAAGTGGATGTGGCTTAAGGAGTTGGGCACACACCTACCACATGGGAGGTCCCAAGTTCAGTTCCTGGTGCCTCCTAAAGAAGACAAGCAAGACAGTGAGCTGGCGCAGCGAGGTGATGCAACAAGATGACACAACGAGATGATGCAAAGAGGAGACACAATGAGGAAACACAGTGAGAGAAACAACAAGTAGGAAATAGTGGTGGCGCAAACAATTAGGAACTTCCCTCCCACATGGGAGGTCCCGGGTTCAGTTCCTGGTGCCTCCTAAAAAAGAAGATGAGCAGACACAGAGAGCACACAATGAACAGACACAGCAAACACAAACAACAAGGTGGGGGAGAAATAAATAAATAAAATAAATCTTTAAAAAAATTTTTTGTAGGATGCAACTAAAGCAGTGCTTAGAGTGAAATTTATAGCATTAAATGTTTTCATAAGAAAAGCAAAGATATCTAAAATCAAAGATTTAAATTTCTACTTTAAGAATCTAGCAAAATGGAAGCAAATTAAATCCAAAGGTAACAGAAGGAAATAATAAAGAATAGAAATCAATGAAATAGGAAACAGAACAAACAAAAAAGAAATTTCACTGAAATCAATAACTGGAACATTGAAAAACTCGATGAAATTGATAAAAGACACAACTTTCCATATTGAGAATGAAAGATGGGACATCACTATTAATCTCAAAGACATTAAAATGATAATAAGAGAATACTGTGAACAACTATATGGCTGTAAATTTGACAACTTAGATGAAATGGGTAAATTCTTTAAATTTACCAAATGGTTCAAAAGGAAATGGAAAATCTGGATAGCAATCAAGCTATTAAAAAATTGATTTATAATGTAAAAACTTCTCATAAAGAAAATTCCAGGCACGGATATCTTCACTGGTGAAGCTTATCAAACATTTAAAAAATAAATAATACCAATCTTAAACCAAGACTCTTTCAGAAAATAGAAGAGGTAAGAACATTTTACAATTAATTTTATGAGGTTGGCATTATCCAGATAACAAAACCAGACAAAGATTTAATAAGAACACAAACCTGCAGACAGTATCCCTCATGAATATAGAAGTTAAAATCCTTAACAAAATATAAGAGCATCAAATCTGACAATACATAAAAAGAACAATATAACAATATGTCATGACATTTTGGGGAAAAGATAGTCTTTTCTACAAAAGATTCAGGAACAATTGGATATCTATATGGACAAAAATAAAGCCTGACATTACCTCCTACCGTGCATACAAATTAACATGAAATGACCATAGACCTAAATGTAAACACTAAAACTCTAAAGCCTTAGAAAAAAGCATAAGAGAAAATCATTGTGACTTTTGCATTGGCATAGATTTCTTAGATAGGAAAGAAAAAATATAAACCATAAAAGAAATAAAAAGTTGAAAGTGGACATTATCAAAATTAAAAACACCCATTCTTCAAAAAACTAATAAAATAATGATAATCTAGATAATATATTTATAATACATATATCTGAAAATGACTTGTATCCAGAATATATAAAGTATCTTACAACTAAACAATATGAATACAAACAACACAATAAAAATTAGGCAAAGAATTTTAAAAGAAACATTTTTTAAAAATTATATGAGCACCTGAAAAGATGTTCAAAATCAAGGGTCATCAGGGAAATGCAAATGCAGATTAAAACTACCACACAGCCTGTGTTGGCTAAAATAAAAATACTGACAATATCAAGTGTTGATTAGGATATGGAGCAACTGGAACTCTCACACATATACAAAGTATGTACCACGTAGGCAAAGAGTTCATTTGTTTCCTGTAAAGTTAGCACATCCTTACCATATTAACCAGTAATTCCACTCCTAGATATTTACCCAAGAGAAATGAAAACATATATTCACAAAATAACTTATTCACAAATGTTTACAGTAACTTTGTTCATAATAGCCCAAAACTGGAAACCACACCATTATCTATCAACAGATGAATGGATAAACAAGTTGTTTTATACCCATACAGTGGAATGTTATCCAGCCATAAAAATGTCAAACCAAAGGGATATGTCTCAAAAACATTATTCTGAGAAAAAGCTAGTTGAAAGAATACATATTGTATGATTTCAGTCATATGAATTTGAAGATCCAATTTATAGTGGCAGAAAGCAGATAATTAGCTATTGCCTGGGCCAGGGATGTGGCAAGAGAAAGTGATTACAAACATGTAGGTAGGAACTTTTTGGGACAATGGAAATCTCCTTATTGTCCTTCTGGTTACTTGAGTGTGTGTGTGTGTGTATATATATATATATATATATATATATATGTCCAAACTCACTGAACTATAAAGTTAAAATGATTTCATTTAAATGTATGTAAACTATACCTTATAACGTTGACCTCGTTTTTTAAAAATTAATCAGTGAAAGGTATGGAAGCTTTGGCAACAGGAAAAAATCAGGACCTGAAATGTATTTTGAAGCCCTATTTCATGGTAGAAACATAGAAAAAAGCTCTGGTTGATATGAGTTTAGAAAGAACTTATTGTGCCTATACTATCTCTCCCTACAAAAGGATCATCTGAAATAGGAGCATGCAAGGACATTCATGAAAGAAAAGCTTGAATATCTTATTTTCCCTAATCAGGCTTTCTAGATTCAACAAAGACCATGAAGAAAGAAGTATCCTCTTTCACTGGAATCACCCAAAACTTTTTCAGTAAAAATAAAAATAAATAAATTAAAAGTTTAAAAGTCAAGAGAAGATAGGGGGAAGACCCGAGTTCAAATCCTAGCTCCATTACTAATCAGCCATGTGACTTGCAGCAAGGTACTTAACTTTTCTCAGTCTTGTAAATATTAATGGAATACCCATATGGAATATGCTTAGCAATGCTTGAACTGTAATTTTCTTGTAGTAAATGGGAGTTAGGAAAAAAAAATGGGTAACTCTTGGTATATGAGATTTCATCAAATATGTCTTTTATTTTATGTCAACGTGCATTACACAGAATTCCTGAGGTTTCTAAAAAATTTACTATATTTTCCAAATATTTCCTTAATGCCTTCAAAGCACAACTTCTGCTGATAGAGTATAGTCAATTTCATAAAGAATAAAATAATACACAGATTACTTATATATATGCATATCTGTATACATGCATACACATATATATTGTACATATCTTTTTCTTCGTTTTCCTTCTGTAGGAAAACTGATGAAGTGTGGAAAGAGCGAGGATGATCAGTTTCAAGGGCCTAGGGAACCAGAGAACCAGATCAGGCAATTTAACTTTAATCTGGATTTATTTTCTTCTGCAAAGATTGAAGGGAATGATGTCATCAATTTTTCTGAGTATGGAAAGTGGGAAATTCTTACCTGACCTTGCAGATGATGAGGGATGAGCAGACCCACATCTAAAAGTATTAAATAAACCTAATGGTTAACCGCTCTCAGTGTTCAAATCCTACCCATCTTTCAGGTCAAATCAGTGATTTACTATCAGTTTCCAAATTTATTGAAATTTGTTCAACTGTTGACAGGCAACAAATATATGGATTTAGGGGGTGATAAATTCAAATCGTCAAGCACACAGAATGTTTCTTAGACCCTTCCGTCTAAGAAAAGACCACATTGTTTCAGGTAAAATGAAAGGGTAACCTTTACATGTGAACATTTTATTGCTGGCAAGTTCCAAACACTGACGAAAACAGTTGACTGCCAATCTAAGAAAGATATTTAAACTTAAATTAAATGCATACTACCATTTTAAGGTAATAATTGTTTTCTGTAGATGCCCATTCTAGTCATACAGAAGCCTGAAATCCATAAAACATAACATTGGACTCTCGGTGCTAAGATATCTTCTGTAACTCCAAAAGCTACTAGTGAATGACTTTAAAATGGAGAAAGGTTGAAGGTTATAACTAATGTCAGCAATTTATGATGAATTCAGACTATGAAAATGCCAGAGGATAGGCTATAAGATATATAAGGTTGCATTTAACAAGTTTTTCTTTCCACAAAATGATTCTAGGCTTTTAATAACGTGTTCTAATCAATAGTAAAATGCCTGACCAAAGCTATTAGCCTTAGCAATAGAAAGCTAAAAGGTAACACTATGCGGATTATATCACAGCTGCTAGGATGGCATGGCAGCAATTAGCCTAGAAATATGGCTAAATTACTTAAGCGGTACCCTGAATAAACCAGGAAGCAGCTACACCAGTTCCAAAATTAAAGATCACAATGGACCTACATCCCAGGTCTATAGTCAGCTGGTTGGGAAGCCACACTGGGCATTTTGTTTCACCCCAAAAATACACAAGTACATAATTCTGGCTACAGCCATAGCCTCTTCCATGGCTACAAGGTTTCCCTGATATTCCCTAGCCAGATACTCATTTAAACAAAGGTGAGGCAGTCACGGCACTCACCAAAATGTCCACGTCTTCATTGCACAGCCTCCCTTGCCATTGGATTGGGGCCATATAACTGGGTTCCAGACAAAGGAATAAGGGTGGAAGCAATAAGCCACTTCCTGGTATAACTATTGCAAGCATCTCGTGGCATCCTCTAGCCCTCTCCTCCACTCCTGCAGCAGTGCAGAAAGTCATGTGTCACTACAAGGTGGAAGCAGCCCGGAGCTCAGAGCTCACTACCTGGAGGAGAGACACTAGAGAAATGCCGAAGGTATGCTGGATGCTACGTCAGAAAGAGATAAATATCCTCCTTTTATGCTGTTGTTAAGCCACTGGGATTTCAGGATTTATTTGTTATTGCAGCATAGCCATCCATATCCTGACTAATACAAAGCTAATTTTAAAAGTCCATCTGTTTTGACCATAACACAGCAAATGGCACTTTTGGTTCTTTTAATGCCTAATATAAACCTGAGAGATTTCTGTGACAAAAGGGAATATAAGAAGAAACACACACACACAAAAGGGAATATAGACTGATATTCAATTACCAAAGGGACCCAGACATGTAAGTGTAATTGCAGCCACTTTGAAAAATTAAGAATAATATAAAGTTGCATTTGTATAGCGCTTTTCACTTTTTTCGTAATGCTTTCACTCATAGTACCCTAGAATGTTTTTGTAAGTGTAAAATCTCAATATCTCAACTTTACGATTGAACAGAGTGACGGCAGGATTTCAAGTGGGGGATCTGGTAACCCAGGTGGTCAGCCGCAGAGATGAGACAGGAAGCTGCCTTTAGTCCTTCTGTAAGCAAGCAAGGCTCGAAACTCTCAGCCTCGGTGCAGATTTTTACAATCTCCTCTTTTAATAACCTATCTCCATTGCATTCCTGACTTATTACCTCCCTGGCTCCCAGCACTGTTATTCATATTCAGACTCATTCCAGCTGCACATTCCAATGTTTATGCTGTGTTCACCGTGTTGGTTGCTAACTAGAGTCCATTATCTGATGAAAGTAGAAGGATGTTCACAAATAAAACACATCTTGCCTGTGGCTGTCAGACCAGCCGAGCCCATCAGAGGGGGCAAGGATGCACCTCTGCTGACTGAGAGCAACCTGCTGCTTCGATACGAGCTTCCCCTCCCGTGTGGGCCTGGCAGGCTGAGAGCATGTGAATCAAACCAAGCGACATCAGGGAACCAAGTCCAGCCCCTTTTCCAAGCCTCCCTTCCCGGCAAGCTTTGCTCTCTGAGTGGGAGCCAGGCCCCAGGGTAGTTGACTCTTAGGTCAGGGAGGTGGCCTTGGTAGGCAACTTGGCTTAAACAGAAGTCAAGACTTTAGTAAGCAGGCTGGAAAATTCTTGACCTAGATTGCATACTTGGAATATTTAACATAATGCAAAGTGAAGCTCAAAAGCTTTCTGCCCCCTTCCTGCCTGGATCACCCAGCTGGTGTGTGTAAAAGCTCAAGTTTATGACTGAACAAAGTGAGTAACAGCAGAATTTTAAGTCATGTGTCTAGTAACCCACCCCTGCGACCCCTCTACCCATTCCCGTGAAAACCACCTGTGTAGAACAAATCCCTTAAAAAAAAAACAACAGGCCTCCCTCCTATGGAATGGGGGTTGGCACAGTGGCCGCCATTTAGTGGTTCCCAGTAAATATTTGTTGAATTGAATTGAACTGAACTGAATTGTGCCCCAAATGTTTTGTTCCTAGGCACGGGAACACCAAGTTTAATTCAAAGGAGAATAGAAGCCAGCTTCAGAGCGTTCTGGGTATGGTTAAGAAGTGTGTTTCTGACCTTTGAAAAACAAGTCGGAGTTGAGTCTGCAGACGTGGTTTTTTTCAGGCTACCAAAAGCTTTGCTGCAGCAAGGAAGCCTGATCACTTGCCGAGGAAGCGGCTTCAGTCTTCCAGGGATGGCAAACGATTCCTACAGTTATAAAACACGGTCAAGTTATCTTGACTCTCCTTGATTGGGCGAGAATTTGTCCATCTTACAGGGGTGGGTTTAGGGCCAGTGGACTTTATTTTATATTGGTTCAAACAAAATGAATGAGAGGCTTGACTGGCCATCTGGGTTGGCCACTTGGATGGGGATTTCAAATTTCAAAAGCTATAGAGAGGAAACTCAAGGGGGAGTTCAAACAGGAAGGTGGCATGGGGGGTTTTTGTTTCTGAGTGGTCCCCAGGGCTTCCTCTGGATAATTTTACCACGACTCTTGTCTGTGAAGAGCTTCCTATTTGGTAATGTGCTTTCACATAGTTATATTAATAGCACTAACAGTAGTTGTATTAAGACACAGTTGTTTTATTTTATCATCTGTAAGCCTCACATTTCGAACCAGTCTCCTGAAAAAGAGGGGGAGACCCACAGAAAGGCCTTTGAAGTACAGCTGTCCGTGGAGGAGAGGCGATATTTCCCGTTTGTGGCAAAATCTTAGATTGGAAGTAGAGGTCATCTCGTCCTACCCCACCCCAGGCAACGTCTGCCAGCCCCTACCGGGCAGTCTGTGAGCAGAGGGGCTCCACAGGCGCTGGCAGCAGCCCCGGTCCACACTGCCAGGCCTGGGGCAGCAGAGGCCCCAGCTCAGGGCTGGGGAGGCCAAGAGGCCCGTGTGACGCAGGGCTGCCCGGGCTGCCAAGGAAGCAGGCGGGTGCGAGCTTCATTGCCTCGGATGTGTGTTTAAGGCAGGGAGTCTGGGTGTGTTTGCGCATCTGAAGAGCTAGATGCAACCACTGCCCACAATAAGGGGCGCGGAGGGGCATGGGGTACATATGCCAACCCTCTTTGTCCCAGAGGTCACAGACCATTGTTTGAAGAGTGTCTGCTTTGGTTTTTGGCCCCGACTTCATTTAGCGCAAACTTCTTTGGAGAAATGTGTCTTAAGGCCTTTTGGTGTCTCCTTCATATGGCTGGGCCTGAGGGGTTGGGGGTGGGTGTAGACCCTACAAACTTGGTGGAAGATCTGGACCAGGCTGGGGCCTGGGGTGGGATGAGGTCTGTCCCTGCAAGTCTCAGGGTCAGCCCCACCCTCAGCAGAACTGGGCAGGGGGCAGGGGCTGGGGACTGTGTGTCCAAAGGTCACATTTACATTTTAAATCCCTGTTGTGTCACAGGGTCACATTCTGATAGCTGCAAAGTGGTTAAGTTCAGAAATTTGCCTCTGAACAGTAAACAGCTTACTTTCTAAACAGCATAATGTTTGAAGTTTTTATTCCCCACCACCACTGTGTTAAGAAAGCTGTCAAGTTTTGGAATTTCATGGTAGAGATGTGAAGTGGCCTTTGTAAGCTCCAGAGGAACCCTCTGGGGCCTGACATTCTAAATCTGATGGCTCTATTTACATATATATTGTCCGTCCAAGGACAGGCTGTGGGAGTTGGGACTTCCCTGTGCAGACAGTTTGGGCTAACTTGGGGTGGGAATGCCCAGCTCTCCCATATTCCAGTATGCATTCATTCATTTACTCACCCATTCATTTAATCGTTCAAAAAGTTTAGCGTTTCATCTTTCATATCTGGGAAGATGGACAAACTCTATCCTTAGCAACTTTGATCCTGCCCAAAGAACTTGTGGTCAAATATCAGAATTGTATTTGCTGTGTTCCTTTGCCTTAAACTATGAGGGTTTGGACTTCTTACTGAGGCCTTCTCAAGAAAACCAGCTTGTATTTATTCCCTCTGCCCTCCCCACCTTGCCTGGAAATATTTGGCCTGGGTTCATTAAGTCTTACTAAGAAGGCAAGTAAAGCTCCAGGCAGTTTTGCCAAGTCCACGGGGCTGAGGAGGGCCTGGAGAGGAGGGAGCAGAGTTTTTATGAGTACCACCCATGGGAAGAAAGAGCAAGTGAGCCGGAATGAAACCCACCCAAGAACTCTAGCAAGAGCAGCTGAGGGCAGCACAATTAGCTACCGCATGGTACCTGAGCTTTAAATGGCGTCCTGAGCTCTGGGCAAAAGAGCAAGCGTGCCTCACCTCTTGCAAGGCTCACTTCCACCTCGGGAGGTAGATACCAGTATCACCTTTTTGCAGATGATGAAAGGGAAAACACAAAGGCTACATTCCCTCAGTTAACAGGTGGCTGGTTTGGGAGTCAAAGCAATAGCTGGGCCATACTTGCTTGCCTAAGCCAGTTAGTATCTTAGAAAGAAGCCAAGAATAGGAACTAGGATGTGACTCGCATTTTTAAGTTTTCAGAAGTTCCCTATATTTGTTATGTTTCCCATTTTACTGCCCTGTATGAATCATCAGTAAAAGGCAGAGGGGGGTTCTGGGGGAGATGGTACATCCCACACTGAAGAATTCCAGGGAAGGTGAAGGAGGATGAGGGCAGGAAAAAGGGAGATGAAGGCCAACTGAGTCAATGGCTCCCCCTTCAAAGAAGAAAGAAATGTAGAACGAACCTGGATTTAAGAAGAGTTTCTGGGGTATAACTATCACAAGGCTCCTATGTGTCCTTTCAAATACCTGAAAGTTTTACAAAAGAACAGGGGGCCTTCCTATGTAAAGAGTAAGAAGCTTAAATCAAAATATTTAATAATTTGTGGATTTCTTCTTCAATGCTTCCCCTCAGCCTGCTTTAGTTCTTGTCAATTGTGACAATATTCGTACCCATCCACCTGAGAATGGGCACATAAACTGAAAGCTGAAAGACAAGGAGGAAGCCCTCTGGTGGTCCATTCATTCAACGAAAAAACTGAGCCCTGCTTCTGTACTAGGTGCCAAGCTCTGCAATGGGAGCACGGAGAGGGATAAGACACAGGGCCTTCATCCTTGAGGAACTGATATGGAATGAGGGAGACAAACAAACAAGAAAGAGTCATCCAGAGGGCCAAGGGGGGTGGGGTGGGGACAGAAAGCAATAGCTCAGATGTCTCATGGCCACACTATCTTTGCCGACCAAAGAATAGGTACACAATTTCACCTTGGCAATGTAGCTCTCCTGGGGTGGCAGGGAAGGAAGCCGGGAGGCCAGCACTCTGCATAGAGGAGGATGCCAAGGAGCTTGCACCTCTGGGACAGTGGGAAAGCATCAGGGAGGGCCAGCCCAGGACAGGCAAGAGGTAGGCAGATTGGACAAGGTTCCTGAAACAATACTGAGTGTTCAATATTCCCAAAGCAATTGGGTCATATGTGTACCGGGCAATTGGGCCAACCTTAACATTTATGTATTTTTAGAACAACTTCAAGTGACAGTGGAGAGGTGATGTTACCGGATTTTGTCTAGGTCCTTGGCTAAGCTATAAGAAATGAATTTCAAGAGCACGTTGGGTTAGTTAGACCAGTAATTTATTAAGATAGGGAGGGAGGAGAAATGGGAGAAAATAACAGATCAGGGGTCCCAGAGAGAAGGGAAGGGCTCAAGAGTGATAAAGAGGGCTGACTTACAGATTACAATTCCCCATTATAGATTACAAATGCCCAGGCTTCACTTGCGTATTGATCCAGGCAGGGGCGAAGAAGGCCAGAACAGGGCACGGACAGGCACCGGGGCAGGGTGAAGGCAAGAGAGAGAGATTCGGCCTTTGCGCTTGTTTTTTGAACCATTAATTATTCTGCCCGTTTGCTAATGATATGGGAGGAGTCCCAGATGTTTGCTGTTTGGATTGATTACCCCACCCTTCAATCCCCCAATGATAAATCCTCTGGAGAATATCAGGGGCTTCTCCTGGCTTCCGGAGGAAATCTTGTTCCGAAGGGCAGAATCGTGGGGGGGGGGGGTTCTTCCAGCACCCATCTTGGGGGTATCGACGATGTCCACATGGACTTCTTGCCGGGTTCCAGATCCGTCTATGGATTCCCTATCAAGCCTGCTTCAGTGAGGTCTGGTGTGATGATATTCATGCTGAATATTGAAGGCTGAGAAAGGGGGAAAGCAGAGTAAATAGTGTGTGCAGAAGAGGTGGGGAGGGCAGGCAGCTCCTCCTTCGGGGCCTTGGGGGTGCCTTCCCCCCTCGGCTCACTGCAGACACCTTAAGATTCCACCAGGAGTTGGTACCTGGGGGGCGTCCCCCACAATAGTGCTGACAAGAAAATAGACGTTAGTTTTCTCCTGCTTAGGCTGACCATCTAGTTCCCAGAGGTGAAATTCAGATCATTTATGAGAAACCTATTCGTGGAGCACCCATTACAATCCTGGCCTGATCTGGTAAGCACGGATGTGGGGGGTAGGGGGGTGGGGGCACAGAGCAGATGTTATTCTTCGTGAGGCATCACGCTAATGGTCCAGGAATGAAGGCAGAGGCGCTCACTCTTCTGAAAACAAGGCAGCGGGTAATTGGGTAATAACTGTTAAGTGCCTAAAACAAACCAGGTTCTCTAAGTTGGGGGTGGGGGTGGAAGCACCCTTTCTTTGCCAAATGAATTACATGATGTGACAGGTGAGGCAAGGTCAAGAGGGACGGGCATGCCAGGTAGAGAACATGTTACGGAACCAGAAGTATGGTGTAAATTGGGGAAGGATGAGGATTATTTAGAATTGGCAGAACACATAGATTGGAGTCAGAATCTAGAGCACCTTAAAAGGCCGGCTAGGCCTAACTTTTAGTAGTCAGTGGGGAGCCATTGAATGTTCTTGAGCAGGGGAGTGACTTAAGAAGACCAATCTGTCAGTGAGCACAGGAAGCATTGGTGTGCAAAAATGGAGAGAGGCAGATGGTCCAGTTGAACCACCAGGGTCTGAGTGTGAGGCGAAAGCTGGACCGGGGCTCTGGGTGACGACACGGAGACGAGGACTCCCATCGCGAGCTGATTAGCTGGGGTGACTTTCACTGTGTATGAAGCATCAAATGAAACGAAATGGGTGAATAAAGGTGCCCCACCCTGAGGAACGTGTGAGGGGTAACGAGGAAGCGAATGCGCTGAACGAACTGTTTACAATACTAAGCCCGGCTAGAAACATTTGCTGTTAGGTTTGAAGGAGCAGGAGACCTCGCCCAGGTTATGCACACAAGGACAGGGTGGCCATGGCTTGGGTACCAGAAGCACCCCCAGGGAGGTGACCCCTAAACCTAACCAACCCGGCTCCTTTCCTTCACCCCTCCCCCAGCCAAGGCGCTAAAGAAAAGCTCTTCCTTTCTAAGCTTTTAATATATAGTTCATTCAGGGCAGCCAGGAAAGTATGAGATGAAATATCAACTCATCCAAAAGCTGTCCCTAGACACACACAAAATGTCTCAGCTACGCAGAGTTCCAGGTGCAGGCAGGGAGGAACTGTTCTTAGGCAGGGGGCAGGGAGGGGGTCGTGCACTAGGACCCAGCGGCTTCCAGGTGTTTCGTTTGCCTGCAGGTGGCTACTTCAGCCCTGCAGACCCCTCAGGGACACGGGAGGAGGCAGAGTCCAGCAAGAACACTTCGAGGAAGCGGAGGGCAGTTTTGAACCTGCGACAGTTCTGTTATTTTTTCAATGAGAAAAGTGGGTTCTGCTGTCCATTACACAGCACCTGTGTCCTTCCGGAAGGCCAGCTTCCTAAAGCAATGACAAACAATGCTAAGCTGTCCAGAGGAAGATTGCAGGAGTCCCTGCCCTCTCAGCTGTAGACAGGCAACCACTTTTGCTGAGCACTTGCCATCCCTAAGCCATCGTGGAGGTGAACTCCTGCTCCACTTTTCAGCGGGAGGAACAAGCGTCTGTCTTGCTGGAGGACAGGACTGCCGCAAACCCAGAGCCTTCCAGCAGCTTCCTGATGCCTTGCAAGTCCTGGCTCCTTATTGACTTCAGAATGATTCATTAAAAATATTCTGAAATCAATGAGGCTGGGGATCGAAACAGTCAAATAATAGAGAAGGTTTTGTAAGTGATTCTTCGCTGTGCACCTCAAAGTGATAACAAGACTTCAGTCTTCAAGTGTTTTCTCAATTTCCTGGCATGGTGTATCTGCAGAATCCCCAACAGAAATAAGTGGTGCTTCTCTGGAAAAATAAAAAGAAGCAAAGGTTAAAAAACATATATCAGGAGTCACCAGTTCTTGAAGGCTGGTGTGTCTCTACAGATTACTGATCGTCAAATCCCAATAAGCTGGTGATTTATTTTAATTGGCCACCCCAATTAATGACTGCGTTTGTTAACTTGTTCAGCAGTGGGTCTTCCTTAAACTGTGACAGATTCAATTTCCCCTGTGATGCACCATTCCAAAATCAGTGAGGACCTGTGACATATTTATATGCGATTCGGTGGACTAGAAAGAGATGTTTGAATCCTTGTGACTGGGGGATATTATATTAGCTATCTTGAACTCGTTAATTAATCCTTGCTATTAAATGAGTGCTTACTACCTGCAGCATACTCATCTAAATGCCAGGGAATTTAAAACTACTCGCAATCGATCCTTGCCTTCCCGGTGAGGACAATCGACCAGGCGTAAGAATCCTAAAGGAAAGTAGAACTGTGACACGACGGCAGGAGAGGAGAATTTGAAATAGTGATCCTAATAATAAGTATAACCACGATAACGATAGATGCGTCGGCGGCACACAGCTCGTGCCAAGCGCTGCTCTCAGTGTTTTAGTTTTTAATCCTCTCAACATCCCTGTGAGGTGAGGGCAGCATTTATTTCCATTTTGCAGAAAAGAAAACGGTAGGTTCGTGGAAGCCAAGTAACTTACCCAAGGTCGTGAAGCTAGTAAGTGGCAGGGCGGGGTTTCGAGCCAGGTTGACAGACTCGAGCCCCGAATGCCATGTTCTTAACCGCCATGTAACTGGAGTTCAGAGCCCCGTGCGGAATGTTCAGGAAGGCTTCGTGCAGGAGCCGGTTGTAAGTTAATCTTGAAAAATGGGCTAAAATTTAGAAGTGTGAAGACAATACACACAGGTCCAATGAACAGGGTGAGCCAACATCTGGAGGCAAAGTGCTTCATGGGAGGAGGATGGCACAGTGGCTAAGTGTGTGGTACCTGAAGCCAGGCTTGCCAGGTTCGGTTCCTGGTTCTCCCACTTACTACCTATTCAAATTTCATAGTACCTCTGTTGCCCTAGGGTCCTTATTTTAAAGTGGGTGGGAAAAAACACTGAGTAATAGTAAATTGGTTAATATTTATAAGGCACTCAGGATAGCTGCTGGCACACAGTGTCTTATGAGGCTTTTCGAGTGAGTAAACGTTAAGAACACGGAGAGACAGACCTGGCTAAAAGATATTTAACTGCTTGTCAGCCTGTGCCTTCCTGCACTGCCTCCCCTTCCAGGGCCATCTCCTCTGCAGCCCAGTATAACTTTTGCTTGGGGATAGGATTAGAGGACAGCTCCTGGTCAAACTCATTATAAAGGACACCAGAGAAGTTGCCATCAAAATAACCACAGCACTTATCCCGAGCCTGTGCAAAGCACTGGTAGGTATAGTCAGTAATTTAGAAAATCGGAAGAAACGTTTGCTGTTAGGATGCCTCCAAGTGGAACCAGTGGCATTGGAAGCCTGCGGCTGTGCTGGGCCCCGGGCTGGCTGCAGAGGAGGCTGATTCCCCAGCTCAGAGGACTCCTGGGAACCAGGGAATGAGTCCAGGAGGTCTGGAGTCCTTAGCAGCTCATTAGTGCTATCTAGATTTAAAAGAGAGATTTCCAGATCCCAGGAGGTGGCTCACTGCTGGGAACAAAACCTTTTGCTTTAACAGCCTAGTATTCCAAAATGATCCCTGAGGTCCTGCAGTGACGCTGATGGAATGGGATTTATACCGAGCCTGGTGCTGCCAAGGCCCAGTCTGAGAGCCAGCCTCGCCAGGGAATAATCGAGACTGCAATGAGTTCCTCTCTGCAGAAACCTCTCAGTTAAATAGGAGAAGGGTGTCTCAGGATTCCTGGGCTCCACCCCTGCTGGCCTCTCTAGCACCACGTGCCTGGGGGTTGCAGATCTGGAGGTCCCCACATCAGATGGTAGTTTGAGGCAGTGCAGCAGGCACGGAGAGGGCCACGGGGGCTGCCCCCAGAGCCTTTCCTCGCTGCACTGGCTGCCCTCAGCCTGAGGATTGCCCCTTCCGTTTCTTCTGGGAGGATACCCTGGAGGGAATGAGGTGGGAGCATGCTCCTGAAGTAAGGACCAAAGATACAGTCCACACCAGGCAACACAAAGGCCCATATGCAGTTTGAAAAAAGCCATGTTTTTCTCGCCCAGGAGTGTTATGAGTTTACACCCTGCACCCACAGCCCCCAGCACGGCAGAGACGAAACAGATTAGGGGCATGGTCTCTGGAGGAGGCGGGCCAGAGTCTGCATTTATAGCTCTCGGAAATGGGAAACGTGCTCCGCGTGTTCATGAGCTCCCTGTATGAGGGCACGTTCAGTGGAGGTCAAATGGCCATCCCTTCCACCTTCAGAGAGGCTCTACACAGCAGGTTTATTTCTCACTCTTGTCCCAGGCTAATGTGGGTTGTGGGATCCTCTGCTCCAGACCAGCATTACGGGACCAGGATTCTGGAAGATGGTGGCTCCTGCCATCTCCTAGGACCTCAGAGTTTTATACCAGCTCCTTCTCCTCTGGCTGGCAGACAAGGAAAGAATGGAGAGATTGGAAGCCACGCCCAGAAGCAAGCTCAAGGCACACAGCATTTCACTGAGTGGGGACTTCACAGGGGCCCACTCATACGTGAACTGTGTCGCCACGAAGGCAAAGGAGGGAAATGTAGGCTCTCCCTGCCGCCGTGAGGCAGGCTTCATGGAGAGAGCAGTGCAGGAGCTCTCCTGAGGACTCAACCATGCAGCGTCCCCTGAAGGCTGCTCAGGGAACTAACCTGCTCTCTCTCAGTGCAGCCAAGCACACAGCTGAGTACAGAGCATTGGTCAGGGAATATTTGGTGGTTGACCTTCAATGGGATGGAGAGGGAAATACAGCGGACAGGAGGCTGAGGGCCCAAGGTACCGAGTTAGAACAGTGGCAGCACCTGGCAGGAGTCAGCGGGACACTGGGAGGGTCCCTGCAACGAGCCCTACTAATGGTGGTAGGCGGAGAGCAAGGGAATCTGTTCAGTGCTTTGCAACTGCTGTATATGTCAGCAGCTTGTCTAATGGAAATATCTAGACACCCTCTGCTGAACACTCAGTGCATTTGACTGTCACCAAGTTTGGATTGCCTGAGCAGTCTCTCTGGAATATATAATCCGAAATATATATAAATGCTCATTTATCACCAACCCACTGTTGCTCCTTTTATATGGAGTTAAAAGATTTCAAATCTGGCAGATAAAAAAAAAAAAAAAAAACCCAAGGAAACATTTTCAAGGATAAATCTTTTTGTTGTTTCTGCGAGTTAGTCTTAGGATGGTAATGGCCTTGGGGGGCCTTTTGGTTTCTACCCTTGTCTCCTGAGAAGACCCTAGCTAATGGCAGAGAGCATGTGTCCCAGGTTCAGGATGTCAGAAAAGGATGCAACGTAGAATGTCAGTGCTTGAAGAGGTCATGGGGAAAGGAGGCACTCTCTGTCCTGCTGAGACTCAAAATGTGGAGTGCTCGCCCACAGGAGAGCTGGCAGCAGGACCCGAGGCCCTGATTTCCTGTGCACCACCCCAGCTCCTTCTGCACTTTCCCTGGTTGAAACTCCGATCCTCCCTGACAGCCCCTCCTTCCTGGGGCCCACCCCGAACCCCCACATGCAGGTGTGTGTCTTCACCTTGGGTCCTAGTCAGGCCCTGAAGTCTACACGTTGTCCCTCAGTGGTCATGCCCCAAATCAAATCATAAACCCATGCTGTCCAAAGACAGACTTTCCTGAGGACTCGACAAACATGCTGGCCTGGGCACCCTCCGTGGCTGCCTGTACCCTCGTCTTCTACCTACCCAAAGGCTCGGATTCTGGGAAACACAGCTATCACTCCTCACCATCGCCTTCAGGATTTTCACCCCAGTGTCAGCCCTCCAAGGACCGAACATTTTCCATGGTGAGATTAGAATGAGATGATTGAGATGGCTGCTTTCTTTTCTGTTTCCACATCTGTCAGAGATCAGGTATTCATTCAACGGGCTTGGGCTGGTCGCCCTGCCCGCGTGAACAGCACGGCTCTGTTTCGTGGGCAGAGATGGGAGCAGATGTGGCCCCTAGGCTTTCTGAGGAGCGTGACACCTCACAGGAGATGTAGGGATGGAATTTCCACAGATTGAGATCAATAAGGGACTATAGGGAAGCGGCTGTGGCTCAATCAGTAGGGCTCCCATTTACCATATGGGAGGCCCCGGGTTCGGTTCCCGGGGCCTCCTGGTGAAGGCAAGCCCGCCCGCACGGTGTGGTTAGCTGACCCAGCGATCACAAGCAGCAAGGGGGGGATAAATGAATAAATAAATAAAATCTTTTTAAAAAAAAAATAATAAGGGACTATAGTATGAGAGGCAGGAGAGGAAAGAGCCTGAAAAGGATGCTGTGTCTCTCTCCTGCTCTGCCTTCTACTCTGCATGACTGTGGGTGGGCGAGAGCCTCTCTCTCAGCCTCGGCGCCCTGATCCTACAGATGGGGAGGGTGGACACAATTGTATCTCCACTCTCCCCCATGGGATCCAGATTTCCTTGCTGTGAGGACCCACTGCCAAGTGGCTTTCCACTTTGCTCCTTGGCCTGGGACATCTGGTATATCCATGCCAGAGGGCTTCTTGGACTCGGACCCAGATTCCTCGCTCATCTAGACTTGTTCCCCTAGATTTCCCTGGATACAACTGTGGCCCACGTGCCCTCATGTCAAACCCCGCCTCATTTTCCAGGTCCAAGAAAATGAATGCTCAGCAACGGCATCAAGGGAACAGAGTATTTCTTCCAGGAAGTTAATAAGATTGTATATTTTAGCCTCAGGGCACTGGAGAAGGGAAAGAAAAATTCCCTGAAACAACATGTCTCTTGTTTAATAAAGTTTTATTATTATTATATATGAGTGTGTGGAAAGGAGAAATCTATATCCGTTCTTCGCCGTCACAGCTTTATTGGTTCTGAGCTTAAAAAATCAGTTTGGTGACTAACAGAATAAAGAACTGACTGACTGGTGATTTTTAATATTCGGCTCTTCCAGGAAGCAATCTAATAGAGGAAGGGTTTATTGGAAACTGTGGATGCTGTTGAAATGAGCTACACAGAGGGGTGGGGTCCCAGCTCTCACCTTGAAGGAGAGGCAGGTATGACAGGGGGCCTTGGGGTGCAGCACCCCAGCTTTGACGTGTTTTCTGCTGAGCCCTCTTTTCCAGGGTATGGAAACCCTCCTCCGACCAAGAGCAACATAGCATCTCCCTCCCCTGGGAAAACACCTGTCTTCAGGCACGACACACTTCTGCCCTCTCTGCGCTGTGTGTGCCGAGCCTTGGGGCGCTGCCCCCCGTCCCCACCTCCCACAGAACTTGTGGTTTGAGCCTGGCTCTCACTGGGGGAGAGTAAACCCTGCTTCCTCTCGGAGGTGGGCGGTATGGAGTAAAAGCCCATGGCCATCTCAGACCTTCCCCACCCCCTAAACCCCACATCTCACGTTTCCCCGGAGGTTCTTCTCTGGCCCAGGGATGGTGGTTAAGGCCTCTTTAGGAAATATCAAGATCTGTTTCTGGAGCCTCCACTCTGGGGTCAGGTACTCTCCCTGTCATTTCCTGACCCCTTTGCTGTTGTCCACAACAAATGGCTTTTGAAGCTCTGGAGTAGGTAAAACCTGGAATGTTTTGAGTTGAGATTTTCCAGAGTTCCGCAGCAGGTATGATTTTCCTTAGATGTTCAAGTAGTACCTTGTGGTCAGATGGCATAAGGTGAACCAACCTCAGAAACAATACTTGCAGGAGGCCACGGTGTCGAAGGAGGTGGGCTGGTGAGTGGGCGAGCATCTGCAGGGGCAGAGGCGATGGGGCAGGGGGGCTGAAGGAACAGACTGTGAGGGACGAGCCCCGGGCGCAGAACTAAGAAGCAGTGCAGCGTGGTTTTGCCGTGGTCAGCGTTCCCCTTCTCCTGCACCTCCCCGGCTCTTACGTGTCCAGAGCCCCTGTTATCCCTTCTTTCAACACACGAGAGGTGCCATGATCATTGGGAGGCTGCAGGTGACCCTGCGCTGGCCACAGAGGAGTGACCTCTAATAATGGAGTTGTAAGTATCAACTCTGGCACACGGATATTGTTTTGGATAAAGGGGATTTCTAGGTCCAGCTGAGCTTTCCATGCCCCAGACCAAGGCTGAGGGCGAGGGGCTCTATTTGGTCCCCGGTAGCCGAACCGGCTTCCTCTGGCCCCGCTGCCCTTTCCTTTCTCCAGCAGGACGGAGTGAAAACAAGGGAGATACCCACATGAAGCTGTCAGCTGGAGTCAGCAGGGGCCTGTTTGGACCTCGAGGGCTGTTTTTCCAGCCTGGATAGTCAAAAACTCAAGTTCTGCCTCTCATTGGGAGAGCCGGGACTGGCCTGGTGGCACTGGGAGGACTGCTAAGCTTCTGTCATGGAAATGTAGCTCCGAATTTCTTTGGGGCACAAAGTGGAGGAATGCGTCACAGCTCAACAGGTCAAAGTGCCTGTCCCAAGCAGCAGATCTGCTCTCTTGGCAGAGGGATTAGGTCAAGGGTTTGGCTTGACCCTCTAAAGTTGCAGCCTCTTCCCATATAGTACCTTTGTCTAGCCAGAGAGCTCCTTGAAAGTCCAGACTGAGTTTCCTGTGGGGTCACCACGGTGAGAGCGGTAATGCAGGGGAGGAGCCGCTTCTGGATCTGGGATCCCATTGCCCTGCACCTTCTGCCTTAGGGGTCTGTGTCCTGGGAATGGCGAGTCAACGCTCCATTTCGTTTAATTTTCCTGCACTGAGCTCTCATTCCACCTTCAACATTGCTCTGGGTGGAATTAATGAGCAGAGGCCTGCTGGATAGTCGGCCAGAATTCCCAGGCCCCAATGGCCTTGACACCAAGCCAGAGCTTGGGATCATGTGTCACTTAAACGGTCCACAATTCTGTTTCTGATTAGTCCTGAGTAGCATCCTCAGTTGCTGCTGGATGCCTCAGGCTTCTGCTCAGCCAGCTGCATGCTCATCCCACTCTGCACTGTGTCTTATGAGCAGGCATCAAGTCCAGAGGGTGCCTTGGAGATGGGAGTTCAGGACATCTAAGGACAAGAGTGACCACGGAGGCAACGCTTTTCACAGGGCTAAAGGAATGCCAACAGCCCCCTGCGTGGAGAGCCACAGAAGTCCTTTTGCCCCGAGGACTCTCCCATGCATTCTAAGTACCTAGAGTTCTATGACTCCAACTTGACTCCTTTGGGATTATAAGGCATTTTGGTCTTTTGAAGGCTTTTATTAAAATGCAAAGATATCCACAAAGGGTGAAAACTCGTATCATCAACAAGAATTTGATGTCATTACATATATATGTGTATTAAATTCTGAGCTGCCAGGACTCTTGGAATGTTGCTCCAAATAACCAAGACACTTAGCTCTCTAAAGTCTAATGTACACCACAATAGGAAATATTTAGGATAGAGATCTTGCCCAAGATATTTCACTGCCCTATCTTGTAACTGCATCCTACCAAACACAAGGAAACCCTTTCTTGATCACTCAAGGCCACCGTTCTGGACTCCTCTTAGGACCCTCTGCACTGATTCTCTCAGGACGTGGGCTGCGCTACTTGTACCTGCAGGGGCAGGTCTTGTACCTGCTCTGCCGGCTTCCCGGCCCCTCCCTCTCACCTGGCTGCAGTCAGCGCCTCCCTGCTCAGGTCTAGGTGTCTGCCTTCTGCCCTCCTCTTCTCTTCTGACTGGATCCTTGTCACCTGTGGCCGGGAAATAAGATGCCCACACTTTTTTGAGTCTATGAGGAAAACAAGAGTAGACAGGCTCTGAAGAAGACTTGTTCCCATATATAAGGGCAACAGTTTTATTACAGGACCCTCTAGTTTTTATGACCCAGGTGTTCTTGCTTTTCCTCTTGTTTTTAGCTAGGATTTGGATGACTGATGTGACTGGATACCCTACTGCAGGGTGGGTGGGTGCGTAGAGTGGGTTTCCCTAAAGCAGGGTTCTTAGCAAGGGCTCATGAGCTTGATCTGAAATTCTTGTGGGGACGTGTCGGTGCGGGTGTGATATATTTATTAAATAATACACAGTATGGTGTGGACTTAGTAAGGGGTCTGTGGTTTTCACCTGACTGGCAAAGGGATCCGTGGGACAAAAAAATTAAGAACCCCTGCTCTAAAGTATAAGGGAAAAGGGAGCAATTTTTGGCAACGTCACTGCTCAAACCTGCCTTGGTCTCTTGAGCAAGCTCTGCTCAGCCTGTGACAGAAAGTTTCCTCAGAAAATGCGCCCCACCCCCCTTCCCCACCACCCTCCTGATGCCTCTTTTCCAGCCCAGGGAACCTCAGGCTGCTCCATGGAATAGAAAACAGGAAAGTGAAATGAGGGGAGAAATAAATGAGAATCTAAATTTGTCAAATAATGCTAAACATGGTGCTTCAGGGTACTGTGGGTAAGTTTTGTTGAGGGAAAGGAAAAGAAGTATACTTCTACTCAAGTGGGCACTCCTGGGCAGGGGTGGTATGTATGCAGGAACCAGCTCTTGGGTACAGGTAGAGATGGCTTTTCTAGACCCAGGCAGAGAAGCTGGAGCAACTTCACTTCCACTGGGATCCAGAGCCCATCTATGGAGGGAGTTAGGGGACACTTTCTCCAAGGCAGGCTTTGATTCGACTGTGGCTGCAGGCTCCCCAGTGTGTGTAAAGCTTGCTAGGTATTGACAGGCAGAAATATGTTACTTGTAGATGCAAATCAAAGGGCTATCCCCAGCATTTTCCCCATTTTTTGGCCAGGCCTGAGGGACTGAAATCAGAGAGGAAAGAAAGAATAGGTGGTAAAAGGAGATTTTGTGCTTCTATTGAAATCATGAAGGTTAAGGCGTGGCAGTTCAAAACTGGGGAACATGAGACTGGGAGGATTGTATGGCAGACATTCTTGAGGACTGGCAAGAGCAATGCATCAGACAGGACTTTTTAGGGTCCAAGCGAAAAAGAGATTTAGCTCTCACAAAAGAAGCCTAGGTGTAGTTATCTCAGGTTAGCCCAAAAGTTCAAGGATGTAAATATTCTGATTCTAGAAATCTTTTGACCTTTCTCCCATCATCCCAAGAGGGGACTACAGCAGCTCCAGAAAACAAGTCCTCACAGGCTTGTCTTTTTATTAGCCAAAAAAAAAATCCTGCTGGGAGCCTCTGAGCAGACTTCTCATCTCACAATGTTGGCCTGACTGTGTCACAAGGCCACTTCTAGCTGCAAGGGAAGCTGGAAAGGAGAGTCGCTAACTAAAAGGAACAGGATGATGATGGCTACCTTAGACCAATCCTTATTCTTTAACTGTGCCTCGGGGAGGGGCCTGCCTTCCTGAGAACAGGGGGTCTTCAAGCACCATCTGAACTCAAAACACAAAAACTTCCTAGCAGGAAAGAAGGAGCAGATGGATTTTAAGTGGGTGACAACAGTGTTGGCCACAAATAGCACAGGACAAAAGAAACCCATGGGAGAAGCACATGACCTCTGACTTTTAAGAACCAGGCCATATAAACCATTGACCAAAGTGGGACGCTTTGAGAACGAAAGGGCGCACTAGCAGTAATTACTCCAAGATAACGGCATAAGCAAGAACCGTCCTAGGCACCTCAGAACTTACAGTCTCCTTGTTTCTAAAGAAAACTTCAGCAGCTGGTATACAGAGTTTAAAACGTCGTGGGCTACTGTGAAGTTTGATGGCAATCATAGATGCAATCACAGTCTCTTGTTGAGCAACTTTTCCAATTGCATTTAAGTTCACAGGTCACGGACCATGGCCAGAGTTATAGATTTACTGGCATCCCGGTGAGGCTAAAACCAAGATTTTAGTTTTCCTTTCATACTTTACCTGCCTACTCTTCTGCCTCCAAATACCACTAAGTTCCTTGAGTTGGCAAATAAAATGTGAGTCTGGGTTTTACTATATTCTGCTTTCGAGATGGATCTTCTTGAAGTAACTGCTATAACTAGTGTATGGGCGGGTGGTCTGCTTGGGCTGAAATGTTATAATCATTAAATCAGATAATGTGTGTAAAGTGCTTAGTCTAATATCTGGACAATTTGATTAATATTAGCTAAAGCAAACACACATGCCTATGTGTTCCTGTACAGACACACACACACACACGTACAATATAATTCTGCCTAAGAACTAAAGCACAAATTGACAGTGTGTCAATATGTAAAATATCCATTGACCCGGATATCTGATTCCTAAGAATTTGTCCTAAGGATAAGTATGTCTATCACCATGGCTCTTATACTGTAAGAAATTAGAGTAACTCAAATCTATCAATAGGGAATGAGGAAAAGGAATTATAGTACATTTGTACAATGGAATATGATATACAGCTATTAAAAATAATGAAGTAGAACTACATTTATTGATATAAAAAGTCAATGATATATTATCAACTGAAAATGCAACTTACAAAGAAGTATTTACGGTATGATCATATTTTTTTTTAACTCTTTGGCCAAAACAAAATATGAAAATAAAGAAGAAGGCAAGCAACTCAAAAAATCTGAAAGATATAGATCAAAGTATTTTCTGTGATTATCTCCGGATTCTTTTTGAATGTTCTGAATTTTGTTTCACATATATATATACACATGCATTACAGAACTTTCAAAATCAGAATAAAGTAGTACGACTATCTAAAAATAGCTCTCAGCTGTGATCCCAGCTCCCCTAAGAAACATCCCTTGGCGATGCAGGCAGCATTCAAGGAGCCACTCTTCTGTGCTCTCACAGATCCCTGTGCGTTGAACTATTTTTGTATTCTCTCTCTGCATTATTGCTTTTCTTTTACATATCAGTTTCATCATAAGACCATGTGAACTTGAAGATGGGAGTTGGCCTCATTCATCTTTGTTTTTCCCCTATATAACCCCTGGCTTAGAGTTTCTGATCAGTAAATGTTTGTTGAATGAATGCCTGCAAAATGGAATGGGTCTCCCAGCTCTTATAACATTCCTGAAAAGGCTCTTCCACTGTGAACTAAACCAGTCTTCAGAGTCTAGTGAGAAAGCTCAACTAGCCCTCTGTAATCTGACTGCATTGCGCAAGACCAGGAGACTGGGAGCCCCCGGAAGGCAGCCTCCCTGGCTATTTTAGTCTCTTTGTTGCTAAAGCAAATACCAGGCGATGGGTTGGCTCAAACAATGGGGATTCGTTGGCTCATGGTTTTGAAGCTAGAAATCCAAATCGAGGTGACTTCAAAGCAATGCTTTCTTCCTGAAGCCTGGCGTTCTGGGGCTGGCTGCCGGCCATCCTTGGCCCTAGGCTCCTCTGTCACATGGCAAGCCACCTGGCAGTCTCTCCTGGCCTCTCCCTTCTCTTCTGAGTTCCATTGACTTTCAGCTTCTGGCTGCTCCCTCTCTGGCTTTTTTATTTCTATGTGGCCTTCCCAATAGAACTTCAGTCATAGGATTAAGACCTATCCTGGTGCATTTACCAACTGCAATGAATGTGCCACACTAATGAAGGACGTTGTTTATGTGGGAGGGTGGGGGAGATGTGGGGAGCGGGGCATATGGGAATCCCTATATTTTTTGTGTAACATTTATATAAGTATATTTTTAAAAATTAAAAATATATATATATATATAAAAAGACACATCCTGGGCCACACAGTAACTGAAGTAACCTCATCAAAAGATTCCATTTACCAGGTTCACGCCCAAAGAAGTGGATTAAGTCTAAGAAACTGTTTTTTTCTGGAGTACGTGGTTTCAAACTACCACCCTGGCACACAGCAAATGCCCAAATATTTGCTTGTTGAAGAAAGAATAAAGGACTGCACGAAGGACAATGAACAGAAGAGACAAAGAACAAGGTCAGCTCTGCTCTACGTAAAGGATCTAATAATCAGCGGTAGTAAGACCTGAAGCGCCACTGAGGACATCAGAAGACAGAGGTGCAAAGGGACCTTAGAGCTCATGTCGTTAAGGTCCTCATTTCACGGGGGAGGTGACGGAAGCCCAAAGAGAGGAGAGAATTTCACCCGAGGCTGCTTCCCCTGCACAGCCGCCTCTTGCCTGAACCAGAGCCTGTGGTTTCTGTCGTTTCGATGTGCTGTATGTTTCTAGTTGGACAGCCAGAAAGCAAAACCAGGATGTTTCCAGTCCGTCTCCGAGGTTTTCTTCCTTCTTCCACCCACTTTGTATGCTCTTTGAACTGGACCCCTTCCCAGAACAACTATGTCTCCATCAGCAATCTCTAGACATCAAGAGACCAGGCCACCTTGGGTGTTGAATCTCACCTACCAGGGTTTTGTTCTGTTGAATAAAAGCAAATCCTGCATCAGGCAGCAAATCTACTTTCCAAGTCTTGAATAATTGAAAGGCTGGGCTCCAAGCCGCAGCAGGCTGGGAGCTGGTTGGGAATAAAGTGAGGAGCCAGCGGCCAGTATCACCTCTGTGGGATTGGGGTGCTCCCCAGGGGAAACCACCCCTCTTGGGACCTGCTGCTGGGGCTCGGCCTGTTTGTGCCTTAGGGGGAAGGACTTTGCAGGCACCAGCTTCTTCAGAATTCCCTGGCAACCCTTTTCTCTGTCCCTAAAGGATTCGGTATGGTGAATGCAAGGACGACTCAGGCCACTGGATGTTTCCCATCCCCAAACCTGTGGTATCAGATGGAGGGAACTGAAACTATGACTGACTAAAACAAGTATCTCCGTAGGCTTTTCAGATGGAATGCTGGAGAGAATAAGTCCAGGTCCCACCTTAGGTGAGAACTGAAAATGTGGGCGGTCCCTTCATTTTGATGCTTTCTTCTTCCAGGTCAGATGGAGAATGCCAAGCGCTGCCGCACACTGACAGCACGTCACAGGCGCCAAGTACTTTCAGGCTTCCTTTATTTCTTATAACCACTCAGTGAGGCAGACAGGACAGAGCGCCCCTTGGCCTGTCGAGATCAAGGTGCAGGACAGGCTTGGACCCAGGGCTTCTGGTCTCCAGTCCATGCTCACCTGCTACCTCCAGGGTCTGCAGCGACCCCAAAAGAGCTGTGAGCAGCCACTCACCTTGCCCTCTTTCAGCAGATGTCCTAGCCGCAGCCATCTCTGAAAATTCAAATATGGTCACATCACTTCCCTGATTACATCTGGGTGTTGCCAGTTGTTTCCCACAACTCTTGGGACAGAGACGTAGTCCTGGTTCTGTCCATCTACCTCCCTGTCCTCATCAGGCACTGTGCTCCCATCCACAGCAACTTTGGCCTTCAGACTGTGCTGAGAAGTGCCAGGCTCTGGGGCATGGGCCCTTCTGAGGTGTGTCCACCAGGCTCAACACTTCCACCCCCGGGGAGCTCCAGGCCATCACAGGAGCGGTGGAATTGCCTCAGATGGAACTTCCTCTCTAATCCCTTAAGCAGGTGAGGCCCCCTCGATCCACATGCCCAGAACACTCTTCTCTCTCCTTTCATCTTCACCGTCATTACTGCTCCAAAGACCCAGTTTCCCATGAGACTGAACAGCACGACAGCGGGGACGCGAGTGTGTACTGACCTGATACGGTGTCTGACTCGGAGCAGGGCTTAGTAGATATTCTCTGAATGAGCAAATAAACAAATGAGCAAAGAAAAAGCAAAACCAGAACGAATCAAAACCAGGCCACTGGAAGTCCTTACCAAATATCTTTCCATCGATTTTTGTTTTTCTCTTTTCCAATAAATATTTGAGTCTCCACTTACTCTGTTCTAGGGAGTGCCTGGGCACAGGAGCTTCAACACTGAAGAAAAGAGGCAAAATTCCTTGTATTCATGGAGTGGCTTATGCTCTAATTAAAGGAGACAGATAATGAAGAAAATAAATAAGCTAACACAACGTAGAGTTTTTCGAATGCTGGCACGGTTGTGGGGTGGTGTGGGGAGGGAGAGGTTTGCATACAGGCCCTGACCGCAGGTAGCTGGGACCAATCCTCACACAATTCCCACATTCTATATTCCACTAACTTTCTTTCTTTTATATCCAATTCCCCTAATACTATACATTTAATTAGCCTTCTATTTTAATAATATATTAGCTAATTCTAGGATGATATGTGGGTCAGGCATCATTTGTTCACATTGAATTATTTCCTTTAGATAAATTCCTAAATGAAGAATTATTTAATCAAAATGCAGTGATTGTTAAGCTCTTGCTAAGTACTTCGTTTTGTTATCCCAAATCAGTTTAGAAATTCATAAGATCACTTAAGCAAAAATGGCTGTAACACCTTCGTCATAGCATCAACAGGAGGGAGAGCTATTTTTGTTTGTTTACTGTTGTTCCTTTGCTAGATGTGAAAATAGTGCTTCAAGGTTACTTTCATCTGAACTGCTTTTAAAACAAAAAGATTTATTTATCCCCCCTCCCCTCATTGTAGATGCTCACTGTCTGCTTGTTGTGTCCTCTGTCTGCTCATCTTCTTTTCAGGAGGCACCGGGAACCAAACCCGGGACCTCCCGTGTGGTAGGCAGGCACCCAACTGCTTGAGCCACATCGGCTTCCTCGTTTAACTTCTTTGATTCTCCCATTTTCTATTTTTAAATTCTGATTGCCCAAATACACAGCTGTGCGTCTTCACCTTGTGCAAAAGCCTGACTGTGGTTCTGAGCCTGGAGTCCTTATATTTTCACCGCGAAAACAGACACCATCAAAGACCAAGACAGGAAAGAAGAGGCCACAAAGCAATCAGACTCTTCCATCGGGATGGTGGGGCCACGGAAGCCACCTACAGGTGAAGTACGAAAAGGACTGACGGGGTTCCTGTAGGAAAATCTATCACATCAGCCCCTCTTTTGGAAAGTAGCAAACACTTCAGGCAAAAATAAGCAATATCACCATATAAAACTAAGACCTAAAGTGGACATGGCTCCCAAGCGCTCACTCTTTTGACCAATTGAAGAGTAGCCCTCAAAGGTACTGTGATTTTCCCTTTATTTACCTGAGTAAAGATTTTTGGATTGACATCTTAGCAACTTGATTATTCATATTATTTCTGAAGGGGTGAATAATTTCATAAGTAAAGATTTTTAAGTTATCTCACTAAAAAGTGATACTAAATAATTATTTAGATCACTCATGATTCTCTATTTCATTATCATTGATGTGCAGTTTATAAAGTCAAACATGTACTCTACTCAATTAGATGCCTTCTACGTTTTTACTTTCAAAGATAGTATTCAGAAATTTCAACTGCTAATTTAAGTTTGCTATCAAATATGAGATGTTCTAGCCATTCTATGTGATTCTTATTTCTAGCACATTTTTTTTCTTTTTGATGTAAACTAGATATAATGGTTTTTTTTGCTGTTGGTTAGATTCCCTGTATTTATTTTCTTTGTTTCTAACTGAGTTATAATTTTGCCATTTCCGGCATGCCATTCTATCATGTTGACAAATGCGTACGGTCACAAAGCTACCAGAATGGAGATGCAGAGCAGTTCCCTCGCCTCCAAACATTCCCTCACGTCCTTTGTAGTCAACCCCTCGCTGTGTCAGCCCCCGGCAATGGCTGATCTGTCTCTGTCACTATCATTCTGCCTTATCCAAAATGTCATATAAATGAAATCATACAGTGTGTAGTCTTTCGAGTCTGGTTTCTTTCATTTAGCAAAACGCATTTGCGATTCATCCGGGCTGTTGCAAGTAGCAGTAAGTGGTTCCTTTCTCCGGTTGAATAGTATTCCATTACATGGATGTACCACATCTTGTGGCACTTAAAGGACATTTGGGTTAAGTCCAGTTTGGGACAATTATGAATAAAGTTACTATAAAAATTCATGAGCAGGTTTTTGTACAATTATAAGTTTTCATCTCTTGGCAAATATCTAGGAGTAGCATTGCTGGGTCGTATAGTAAGTGTACGTTTAACTTGAATGAAACCACCAAACTGCTTTCTGAATGGTTGTGCCATTTTGCAGTCCCACCAGCATTAAATAAAGTTCAATTGTTCCATCTTCTCATCAGCACGCTTGTTGTTTGCCTTTTCTATTAGGTATATCGTCCTATCTCATTGTGATTTTAATTTGCATTTTCCTGATAATTAATGAGGTTGAACATCTTTTCATGGGCTCATTTGCCATCCATATATCTTTGTTGATGAAGCATCTGTTCAAAACTTTCATCCATTTCTAGTTGCGCTGTTTGTTTTCTTGTTGAGTTTAGAGAGCTCTTTATAGACTTTGGATACAAGTTCTTTTTCAGGTATGTGTTTTGCAAATATTCAATCTCAGTCTGCAGGTTGCTTTTTTATTCCCTTTTGCAAAGCAGAAGTTTTTAATCTTGAAGATCAATTTATGTTCATTTTAAACAGTGTGGGATTTGTTTTCTACCTCTATTTTACTCCTTGCTTTACCATCAATGACCACTGTTTACCAGGGATGTTTTGGTGTGTTTCACTAGCCAGTCCCACCTCCTCTAGCATGAAAGAAACAAATCTGAGCAGGTGGAAAGGATGTTGGACTGGAAGTCAGGATACCTAGGTTCTTTTGTTGTCATTAGTCTGCCCTTAACCTTGAGCTTATTATTTTAATTCCTTGGGCTTCCATTTCCTCATCTACAAGTTAGAAATAAAACCTGCCACACCTATCTCAAGGACTGAGAGGAGAAAGTGAGATAAAAGTACAAAAGCACTTGCAAAGTTTTGGGACGATCATACACAGAAGATGCCATTAACAGCCGTGTTCCTCTTCCAGGAACCTTCCGTCAGCTTGGGCAGCCTCACTCACACCCCACTTCAGAAAGATGCTTCTAGTGCTACATACATAAAACTCTGGCACTCTGTGTACCGAGTGATTCCTTCTTCTACTCTAGGATATCCTTTGGCAATTTCAAATTTCCTTTTCATGCTCTTTTTAAAAATTCTATATATTTAACACTGGCTATTCTCAGGATTTCATTTCAGAGATTTTAAATTTTTTATTTTTCAGAAAGAAATGCTCCAACCTGCATCAGAATTGAATAAAATTCCTTCTCTTGGACTTTTGGCAGAAACATCTCTCATGAAATAGTGGTATTATTCAACAACGGAGCATGATTTTTTCTCTCTCTCTCTCAAGGGAGGAAATTGAAGTATAGCAGAGGATTAAACATTCCCTAGGCTATGTATGGTCCCTTTCTAGTACAACTAGATGAAGGAAAAGATATTTCTGTGGACAGGAATATTTGTGGTTAGGAATTATTTACGTAAGGTTCTACAAATGGAAACTATCTAGGAGAGGAATAAATGGGAAAAATGGTTTAGACTTCATAAGCCTAAACCATTTGCCACTTTCACGAAGTTTTTAATATATTTGCGTAACATTTTTATGGAAACATTGGGAAATAGTTTTAATAGGCTTCTCTATAAGTTATGAGCTAATTTTGGCAAAATTGCTATTCACCTATTTTGGAAAGTAGGTAAATCTTACACAGAACTCTTGTAAAAATCAATTAGCTCAAATGCAGAGTAATTCTTTTATAATGAAGATCCGATCGTGGTGCTTCTCCAGTCACTAGCTTTGCCCCCCTCCCCACTGGTGTCGTCTCCCCCCTGGCCCATCCCACTCGAGCTTACTGGCCTCTTTGCTGTCCCTCATTCATTCCAGGCCTTGTGCCCTCACTCATGTTCTCTTCCGGGGATGCCCTTCCACCAGATATCCACAAGGCTCATTCCTGGCCCAAGCTACAGAATTTCTGGAGCCCAATCTAAAATGAAAATGCAAGGCTGTAGGGAGTAGGTGTAAGCTCAGTGGTTGAGCACCTGCTTCCCATGTATGAGGTGCCGGGTTCAATCCCCGGTACCTCCTAAAAATTTAAAAATTAAAAATTTTTTAAAAACGCAAGGCTTTAAAAATTATTAAGCTTTTCAAGATGGTGACAGACAGCATTAAACTATGTGGGGACAAGTGAGACAGCATAGGTGACACACTCACAAAGGCTGCCTTTCCTACCTCTTTGCTTCTTTCTTGGCTTTGCTCCACTGTCATCTCATCTCTTATATTAGGGACCTCTTCTCTCTATTAATTCTATGTGAAATAGTTATGCTTGGCTGCCTTTGTTCCTTTCCTGGTTTTATGGTTCTCTGTAGCACTGTCACTACCCAACTTCCTTTATATTAAATTAATTAATTAATTTTCATACTGTCTATCTACTCCTAGTGGAATATGAAGTCCATACATGCTCTATCACCCAAAGCATAGAATGTGCCACCCAGTACTTAGTAGCCCATCAATAAATATTTACTGATTGAATGAGCAAATGAATGAATGAGAAGCTGTGAAAATCTAAGGCCAGCTGAATAAGCAGCAAAAATTAAAAATAAAATGAAAGCATTCAGGGGAGTCATCACCTTTTAAAACAAAGCATATGTCGGGGTGGGGGGGGTCAGGATCTGAGAATTCAAATTTAGGAATGAGGAGAATGGATTTAGCCTCAGCTCTAGTGCTGGCTGCCTCTGGGGCTTTGGGGAGGTCTCCTGACCTCCCTGACTCCCCCTTTGTCACCAGCGCAGTGAGGCACCTTCTAGCTCAGCATTCTGCGACTCAGTGTGATAGCCCAGTTATGGCTTCAGAAAGCCATTTGTCCTGAGGAAGCGTATTATTCTACTGGGTGGAGTAGATAGAATTGGCCTAAGTGGCTTATTATGCACCAGAGTTTCGGTAACTTGACCATTTAAACTCTTAAATAGATCATATTAACGTGCTTATTGGAGCCAGGGGCTATTATATGTTTGCTCTTTGTAGAAAAACAAAGTTGTCTAAATGTGGAGCATCCTGAGCCTCAATTTCCTCCTTACTGGTTGAAGTTTTGGGAGGTATTTATTGCTGGATCCATTCTGGAAAACAGAATCTTCGTTTAATCTGCCATGCTCCTTTTTTGTATTATTAATTCCAAAAATCATGAAAAATTCTCTGATCATAAATTCTCCTGGCATAGATGATATAAAAAAACACAAAACATTAAAATGCCTTCTGGCTCTGTATATGACTGAGTTGAAAAATATTTGTTTTCCAAACCTCAGCCGCTCTCCTTTTTGGTCAATAATTGTGCACAGCATTTGCTTTGTAGTTTGTTTTTCATATCCATTTTGCCTGAGATAATGTCCTGCCTCTTTTTTTTTTCCTTCTGATTCATTTTTCTTCTTCTCATTTTTACAAAGAAGCAAACTGATTTTCCCCCCAGCATTCACATTAATCCTTCCCACCAAGAGTCTTGATATGCTTTTATCACTGTTTTTAAATAATCTCCAACTTCTATCCGATGCGGTAAGTGCAAGATGGGCCCCAATCATGTAAAAAGGGATTAAAATGAACCAAAAGTGAAACCCAATGCCAGAGCTGAGAGCAAGATTATGGATTTGGTCAATTGAATAAGGTAAGTGCTTAACAGCTACAGAGAACAGGTCTTCCCACCAGATTCCACTGATGCTGAGTCCTTGACTTCCCTCTAATTCTTAGGATTATAGGTCTGTAGTGGGCAGCCCCAGCCATCGCAGGTAGGAAGACATGGGTACTGGAAGCTTGCCTAGTCACCAAAAAGGCATGTTTGGTAGAGTAGAAATTAGTGCTTTAAAGCTAAGTTATAATTGATGCCTTGTCCTTTAGTCAGCGAGGACAAAGTCAGCAGGGAAATGTGTCATATTGACATATTATCCCCAAGCGTGTTGCCAGTATGCAAGAATCCTAAGAGAAGCCTGGCAACCCAGAATATCAGTGGAATACAGCACACAGAACCTATGATGCCAAAGGCCTTTCCCTGGCCATGAAGGAAACCTCCTCCTTTCTTCCCACTCAAAAGTTTGAATAAAGACACAAGTAATCTTTCGAAGACAGATAATAAAAAGGTAGATTTGACCATCTGATGTAGAAGAAAGACCTTGTGATAGGAACTGAAAGAACCATTGCTGACCTCAACCGTGCCACTTGAGTAGGATTGTGTTAGACCCTCCACCAACAGGTAAATACCGCAGGTGAGCCAACTGACATCACATGGAACAGAAGAATCACCCACAGAGCCCTGCTTAACTTCCTGAGATCTAACAATTGCTGTTTCAAGTTACAAAAGTTTAGGGTATTTTGTTACTCAATAACAGATCACTGAAATTGAATTGTGAACCTGGAAGTGGATGCTGTTGTGACATAAGGTTAAAACATGTGGCACTGGCTTTGGGACCAGGATGTGGGTCCCAAAGAAATAAAAAGAATCTTGAGAGACTATTGGTGAAGGCTTGAAGGACAATGAGAGAAATGATTTTGGAAGGCGGAGAAAAGATGTCACAGTGGAAAGTTTAGTGAAACTGTTGACTGTAGTAATTTGAGAAATAGAAAATGTGTCTAATGAATCAGTAGATTTGGCAAAATAGATTTCTAGGCAGGATATCAAATTGGTTCCTTTAGTCTGTATGTGATAAAGTAAAGATGGAGAGAAATGAGATAAAGAAAAAAATAATCTGTTTTCAAGCAGAATTTAGAGGAAATATAAAAAAGCAGGACTTGCTGATTTTAAAAGTAAAAATGTTCCTCATACCCACCTTCTCTGGATGGTAAAAAAAAAAAAACTCTCACAGTAATATATGGTCTCAGAGTAATGAAGCTTTAAGAGTTTTGTAGAGCCTCAGAAAGATTTAAGGGTGTACTTGGTAAGGCTTCTAAGAATTTTAAGGATGTGCCTAGTAGATCTTCTCTTGTAGGCAAGAGGGCCTTTAAGAGTCTTTTTGTATATTTTTGTGTTGAAATACTTTCAAACTTACAGGACAGTTTCAAAACCAATACAAATCCTGTACGTAGAACTCCAACATAATCCTACCCCGCAGATATCCAGGTCAGCCAAGTTTAATATTTTGCCACATTTGCTGCATCATTCTACCTTTATATCCATCTACTCATCTATCATCTATTTATCTATCTATCTAATTAATCTATCCATTTTATGAGCACTTGAGGATAGGCTGTATCTATCTTGCTCCTATAACATTTGTCACTGCCATGTACATTTCCTAAGAAAAAAGGATATTCATTTATGCAACCACCTTTAGTTCAACTATAAAGTCCAAGAAATTTAAGTGATATAAAGCTTACAGTCTATAATAATTTTTTTCTTAGTCCCAACAAGGTACCTTTCAACCTTTTCTCCTCCCTTGTTAGATCTCATCCAAGATCGTGTCTTGCATTTAATTGTCTTTGCCTTAGTTGTTATTTCTTCCTGTTTTAAATTGTGAGAAAATATATACAACACAAACGTTCCCATCTCAACAACTCCCAAGCACACCATTCATTGGGATTTCTCACATTCACCGTATTGCAGTACCCTTACCACTTTCCACGACTGAGAGTTTTCCATCTCCCCAAACAGAAACCCTATACTTATTATACATTAACTCTCCATTCCCTCCACTCCCCACACCTGACAAACTGTGTTTTAGTTTACATCTCTATGAGCTTGCATATTCTCTGATGTTTTCTTTGTGCATATTCTTTGATATTTTCTTTGTAGTTACAATGGGGCTTAAATTTAACATCCTAAATCTACAAAAATATCTTTATTTGGCACCAACTTAACTTCAATAGTATATGCAGATTATGTTTCTATAGCCTTCTATCCCCTCACCATTATATAGGTCTTGTCACAAGTTACATATTTATACATTAGGAGCCCCACACCATGATTTATCTTTACATTTTATACATTTGCCTTTTAGATACTACAGAAAGTAAAAAGTGAAGTTACAAACCAAAAATAAAATAGTACTGGCATTTACTCAAGTCATTATCCTCACAACAGATCTTTATTTTTTATGTGGCTTTGATATGTTGTCTGTTGTCCTTTCCTTTCAACCTGAAGACCTCTCTTTAGTATCTCCTGTAGGGCCAGTCCAGTGGGGCCAGCCTCCCTCAGCTTTTGTTTATCTGGGAATAACGTAATCTCTCACTGAAAGACAGTTTTGCCAGATATAGGATTCTTGGTTAGCAGGTTTTAGCATTTTAAATATGTCATCCCACTGCCTTCTTGCCCCCAAGGTTTCTAATGAGAGATTAGCATTTCATCTTATTGAGGCTCCTTTGTATGCAACATGTTCCTTCTCTCTTGTGGCTTTCAAAACTCTTTATCTTTAGCATTTAACAGTTTGATTATAACATGGTGCAGTGTGGGTCTATTTGGGTTTATCCTCTTTGGACTTCGTTGAGTGTCTTCGATGTGTCTATTCACGTCTGTCAGTAAAATTTGGGAAGTTTTCAGCCATTATTTCTTTAAATATTCTCTCTGTCCCTTTCTCTTTTTATTCTCTTTCTGGGACTCCCACAATGTGTATGTTGATATGCTTGACGGTGTCCCACAGGTTTCTCAGGTTCTGTTTACTTTTCTTCATTCTTTCTTCCATCTGTTCCTCAGATTAAATGATTTGAGTTGTCTTATCTTCAAGTTCACTGATTCTTTCTCCTGCCAGCTCTAATCCACTGTTAAACTCTTATAAGGAATTTTTTATTTCTTTTACTATGGTATTCAGCTCTTTGTGTTCTTCTAGAACTTTGCAGATTTCCTTTAATTCTATGTCCATTTTTTCCTTTAGGTCTTTGGGCATATTTAGGACCATTTATTAAAAGACTTTGTCTGTAATGTCCCAGGTGTGGTACTATTCATTGATGGTTTCTAAAGTTTAATTTCCTTCTTTGCCTGGGCCATGGTATACTGTTTCTTTGTATGCAATATTTTGTTGAAACCTGGACATTTTGATATTTTAATGTGTTATTGCTGGAATTAAGACTCTGAGATACCTGTTCCTTAAACTTGTATCCAGCTAGTTTTATGATAGAGCTTTCCTTGAATGCCAGGAACTAACAAAAGGAGAAAAAGAAGAGGGAGGAGGAGGAGAAGAAGAAGAAAGAGGAGGAGGGGGTGGGAAGAAGAAATTACCTGTCCCAGTCTGTGCTGTATAAGTACTTTCCTTCAGGGCTTATCTATATAATGAGTTTAGAAAATAGCTCCAGACCAAAGCAAAGGGGCCTTCCTGATCCTTTCTGCACAAGTGACTTCTTGGGCATATGTGAGTGGCCCTAGGAATTCTCCTGCTTACACCGAAATAAATGTCCCCACTTCCCTAGGAAACAGTTTTCTCATGCTCCAGGCACTGTACTGTTTATCCTACAGCAAGCAAACCCTTGTCTCAGGCAGCATGACTTGACTCTCTCCCACAGCATTCTATAGGAGAGTTTTATGAGTTGCCTTCCAATACAGGGCAAGTCTGGTAGGGCAAGTCCCTCGGGCCATTACCAGACAGATTGGGCCAACATACAGCTCTCAGTATGTGCTCTAGGGTTACTCTGCTCCTTCCAGTACTGGCATCTGCCCTAGGAACAGGTGCCAGCTCTGTGCTGAGCTGGTGCAGGATATGGGAGGGGCCAGCCAGGATGCTAGGAAATCCTACTGCTTTTAAGTAGCCTTTTCTTTGATTCAGTGCTTATGTTGTTACTGCAGTCTTTTAACTGTTTTCTGGAGCTTTGAGAAAGAAGTTGCTAGCAGTTCTTGGTTGTTCAAAGCTTTTGTGGAGGTTCGGAGCCCTGAATATTTCCCTGCTATCTTGATTGAGGCAGGGCCTTTCCTTCTCCTTCTCTTTAGTGGAGACAATAACAGGACCTGCCTCATCCTGCTGTTATGAGTATTAGTGAGATGGTGTTAGGAAAGCACTCAGCAAGAGCTCAGGAAGTACTGACAGCTGCCGTTACTATGGTTGTTATCCATAATGATATTTCGCCTTCTAGCTCCCAGCCCTCCTCCCCTTAGGCTCATCTCTAAGAATCTTAAGGGTTATACTTTGTAAAACATTTCACCTAGACAAGAAGGCTTCAAGAGTCTTGGAGTCTTTGTTCCTCAGTATCCTGCCAAGGAAGGAGCTTTCCTGGAAGGTATTTGTGAGTATGACTTTCACCTAATAGAATGAGCTGCCAAAATTCATAAGAAGCCCACAAGGTTTTTAAGAGAATTTCACTACAGAAACTCCATTATCTTGGACTAAAATGGATAGAGACAGTTCAAAATAAAGAGATCTTTGTACCCACATCCCACTGTGGGCCAGTAGTAGACTGAGAAAATTACTCAGCTACAAACATTGGCTATTTCTTATGTAAAATAATAGATGACTCAGAGTGTAGAACCAAAAGCCCAAAAAGCAGAGCTAGGAGTCACAGAAGACCATTCCCAGGGAGCCAGGCTTGGCTTAAACCAGGAAGTGACAGCATGTGCCCAGCTGTATTTCAGAATTAGCTGGAATTCTGAATTGGTGTGGGCCGTAATTGCTACGTGTCTCCTATTTTCATCTTTTTGAATGGGAATGTCTATTGTGTTTATACTATGCCTGTATCACTACTGCATGTTGGCTCTGTGGGAGGCAGAAAACTTGACTTTTTATTACAAAGATCTTAGATCTAGGGAAACCATAGGCTCGAGGGAACCTTCTTAGCTTCTGGAACTGATTTATATGTCAAGATCTTGGACCTCAAGCCTGAGCTTGATAGTGGAATGAGAATTTTGAGAGTCTTGGGAGGGGATAATTCTATTTACATGTGGAAGAAATACAAATAATTTGTGGCCAAATGATGTATTATGAGGCACTAAAGATGGTCATAATTTCTTGGCACTCCTCCCATTGAAAATCAGAGTCTAATACTCCTCATCTTTATTCCAAGCTGACTGTGGTGACTTGTTGGACCAGTAGAAGGTAGCAAAAGTGATGTTCTGGAATTTTTGAGTCTAGATCATAAAAAGCCTGATGCTTTCATCTAAGCATCTTTTCATACTCTTTTGGGGAGCCATAAGTCTCCATGCTGAAGAGGACACATGTAGGCACCCCAGTTGACAGGCTCAATTTATCCCAGTCCTCCAAACGTCCCCACCAAGGATCAGACATAGCATGAAGCTCTCTCACACCCTCCGACCAAGCCTATCCACAGATGAATACCGCTTAGTGAACTGAGTCAATGCCACGTGGAGCAAAAGAGTCACCTAGCTGAGCCCTGCCTGAATTCCTGACCCATAAAATTGTGAGAAAAAAAGTAAATGATTTTTTGAAGCTGCTCAGTTTTGGGAAAATTGTTATGCAGAAATAGATAGCCAGAAAAAGGTTCCATTCTCTTGCTAGGTCTTAGTTTCATCATCAACAAAACGTGAGATTTGGATCAGACCTCTAAGGTTCTTTCCAATTGTAACCAAATTGGCAAAATAATATTCATAAATATTTTCATTAAACTGCCCTGGTCTTTTATTTACAAAGTCATTTACAGACAGTAAGCATTACAAATTAAGTCACTTCTGTCTAAACCATCTGAACCAGAGTTAAAACCAAGGGACTCATTACTAACACACATTAAACACCATTCTGGTTGGAGATGGATTAGTGAGGTTAATGGCTCCGTAAAGAGACAAAGTGATTTCTCCTCAATGACTCTCCATAGGGGTTAGCGAAATGCACCCAAATTACCTTAAATCTAAACCATCTAAATCTTTCAAACAAAAATTTCCTTTGAACAAGGTATATGAAAATTGACCTAGAAGATTAATTCCTGTCTGCAAAGAAATCAGTGACTATGCACATACATGTGTAAATATACTTCTGTCTATTCATTTAGCACAGGACTTCTTAACTTGGAGTATCTATACCCTCTAGGAGTTTAGGGATCACATTCACAGGGTCCGTGTACTTGCATGGGAAAAATTTGCTTCTTTACTTTCACTAACCTTTAACTGAGTTTAGCATTACCTTCAGCTATGAAAGCAGGCAGAGAAACTTTAGCAGTACCTATGATTTTTGTCACCAGTAGAATCACCAATATTTTCATACCACATAACAGTTGTTGCTGATATCTCAAATGATGATTTCCTCTCATCACAATTTTGAACTTTGGGTTATTAATCCTACTGATGGAGCTATTACTTAATGTATTAATAAAGAAGTATGTTTATATATGTGTATATATGTTACTGTATCACAGATTTGCTTTTATATTTTGACAAGCATATTTTACCATAATTGGATTCCATTTTAACCCTCTATAATTAAATTTATGTATTTAAAAAGACTACTCTGAGAAGGGATCCATAGGCTCCACTAGGCTACCAAGGGGGCCCATGGCATCAAAAAGACTAAGGGCCCCTGGTTTTAGCCCACACTAGAGCTCCCTGACTCTCCAGCCACCCAGTCCATGTTGATCACCTCCCACATCCCTAACCTGGTCTGGGAGGTCAATATGAAGATGCATTAATTTTCTCTCATGCTTTGTCTCCTCTTTCCATATCCCATCATAGTTGTTCCAGTTACCAGCCCCTGTCTTATACCCCTACCTCCCTTATTTCCCCCTACTTTTAGAGATGACTCTACCTCATACATCACTATAGAGAAGTTAGAACTTCCTCATTATATCCATGCCCAATGTTTCTACAGCTACTTACATACCGCTGCCTCTCTAATGTATATTTCCAAACCTCTTCTCCCTTCTGAGTTTAAAAATCTGTATTTTGAACTGCCAACTAATCCTGAATGTCCTTCACAGGCTTCAAACCAAATAAGGCCACCCAGTATCAGTTCTTGCCTTTAGACACAGATTCACACGGATGCCCTTACCACACAGGTGGCAAGGATACTGCCCACTAGAACCTTTAGGTGCCATACTTGGAGTTGGCGCCCTCTCCCTCACTCCCCAAACTCAGTCCTATTTAGTTTGTTCCTGTAAATATTTCTGAAATCCATTTCTCTTTCTTGACTCAGATGTCTTCAACTCTTGCCACGACCATTATAAAGGTCTCAAAGTATCACCCTGTTTCTAGTATCTCAATTGATCTTGCTTGGGTGACTCATTGAGCCAGATTGCTGGGCTACACCCTCAGAGTATCTGATCTGAAAGGTCTGGAGTGGAGCCTGAAAATCTGCATTTCTAACAAGTTCCCAGGTAATACTGATGCTGCTGGTCAGGAAACCACACTTGAGAACCACTGACAGAGACCATTAATTGCTAAAGTTGTTTGATTTGCAATGTGCCCAGCAAAAAACGTTTCGGTGGAAACACCCCATATATGTCTAACTATTTATTTATAAATTATAGGCATGTTCTAATATACTAATATACTGTCTACATTATGAAACATTCTAAAAATAGTCATTAAAAATGAGACAGAAATAGAAAATTCAAGACTATTTTCCCTGCACTCAAATGGATCATATCCCACATCAGAGGCTTCTGAGAGGCACAGAGATTCAGAATAAGCCCTTGACTTGAAATATTATGTAAATCCTGCACTGTTTTCCTTTCTAGTCAATCACAGTCAGCCTGTATGCATTCTAACCCTGGTTCTAGGCTGTATACATTCACAAACTTGGGAGCTCTCCTTGGTCTCTCCTTGGAGATATTAGTAGCTACCTCATGAGATTGTTTCAGGATTATATGAGTTAGTATCCATAAGGAGCTTTGCACAGTTCCTAACATATAGTAGATGCTTGCTTAATGTTGACTATTATAATTGCCCTTAGCTGGATACTTGATGCTCTAATCGTGCTGATCTGAATGTCCCCTATTTCTGGAATAAACAACCACAACTCATTGTCTTTGCTGGTATTGTATCCTCTAAGTATCCTACATCTCCACTTGGGTAAAATCTTTCACAATCCAGCTGAACATGGTAAATGCCTTGTGACAAGTTACCTGAACCTCCTAGCATAATTAATTGCCCCTCCACTGTGTTCCCTTGCATCTTTACAAACCTCTAATGTATCACTTTCCAGTGTTTTATGAACAGCTGCTTACAGACCATCTCTTCCAAAATTGTGAGCTCCTTGGTGGTATGCAGAGTATTTAGTGAACATCACATCGCCTGAGAAAATGCTTGGCACATGGCAGGTGCTAGATTCACTGCTTGCAAAAGAGGAAGGAGGGAGGTGGGGATGGAATGCAAAGATGGGGTAAAAGAAATTAAAAGGAGAGAAGGAGGGGAAAGAAGGGGAAAGAAAGAAAATGTCAGTCCTTAAGTCCTATCCAGCTCATGCTGGCATTTGGACAGGTCGGCGATCCTGTCCCAGTGCCATAGCCTGTCCATGGTGGTCAGCTGTGGATGGCGTCCTCCCCAAGTGACTCCCCTCTCGAGCCCCACTTTCCATGATCCCTGGGACAAGAAGGCCAATTAGGTTCATCTGGGAGTCTGTGGCCATCTGATAGAAACATGCTGGCTACTGCAGCAAGGACCACCCCTCCGACTATGGTCTTATCACGCCCCACAGCCTGCCCATCTGAACGGAATGGCCATGAAATGGTGACAGATTGATCTCAACTAGAATCGATACCCCAATTCTTCTCCTTGGTTTCTTTAATTTCCAGGCCTCAGGATATCAAACATAAAGCTTGTTCTCAGTATGAAAACTCTCCCCGACCCCATTAAGATTGCCCAAGCTCAAAAGACCCTAAAGATTTTAATGATGTTTCCCTTGATTCAGCATTGAACTCCTCTGTTACAGCATATTCCAGTCCACATCCACATCCATTTGGACTATAAGTAAACTGCGTCCAGCTCTGCACTCCCTGCTTTACAGCATCGCCACCGTTGTGCTGAAATCATCTGCAGTTCTTTCAGAGCCGCTACCTGCTTCCCTGAGTGGGCTACTCTTCGTAAATATTTGATGCCTACTGTGTGAAAGGAGGATTTGAATCAAATCACACCAGACATTTTAATAAACCACTCAGTGTTCTTCAACCACCTTCTAACAAGGTTTACTTCATCATCACCCTACCTCTGCCCAGACTTACCATTCAATAGAGCTCTGTTTAACTCCACTCTTGATTACCAGGCTATTTTATCGTGTAGGAAAAGCTAGCTCCACATCAAAGAACATATATTCTTAAACAATGGCACAGAGCACAGAGGAGCCAGATGTGCCCTTGTCAGGCTTAATGAAAGAAGAATATCATACTCACTAAAATGCTAAAGTCCAATCTCCCGCTAGTGATTTTTCTTCTTATCAGCAAAAAAGCTCATTAATTCTAATATCTTTGCTTTTAGGCATGAACTATGAGATCTGAGCAAAAATTTCATTTGTAATGAATACCTTTTGACAGAAATAGAATTATGATGACTCTACTGGTAATAATAACAATAAACCATATCAAGGGAACAAGAGGATTTTATGTTGTCTCAGCTGGAAAGTGATCTGTGAGTCCCTCTGTGACCTGATGCTCCAGAAGCATCTGTATAAATAGTGTGACTATAAAATCATGAGGCTGACATTCTAACCATCAGACCAGGTGGATGACTGTAAAGCTGTCATGGTGAGTTATTACTGACCTGATCTGGTGATGATGGCCTTCTTTGGGATAACCCCAAGAGCCTATACCTGAGCCTACATTTGGTTACATTACAGGGAAGAAATGTGCTCTTTCTGAGATGGGTGAGTAAGTAGAAGGCCAGAGTAACCTTGGAACACTGACCTTCCAAACATGGATCTTCCTAAAAAAGGAACTCTCCATGATTTTGGAATCTCCATGATTTAGGTATCAATTCAAACAACCAGGATCCTCTTGTTTGACTTGGCATGTAACTCCCGTTAGAGAACATCTTGGAGATCTACATATAACAGATACATAACAAATAGTTTTTCAATGAGTAAATGAGTAGGCTGAGATTTGCCACTATCCAACATAATCCAACTGCTTCCCTGGTCCTGAAGGAACGAGGTTTCCTCTAAATCTGGACACATCTTCCATTACTCCTCCACCAAACTTGAGACACACCACCACACTCTAGGCAGGTCAAAGGCATTATCAGGGAACTGCTCTACCAGCCATGGGCTGTTCGCCTCTGAAATTGTTTCACATGAAAAAACAGACTACTACTTTTTTAAACCATTGTATTTGGGTCATGGCTACTAATGGCCATATTCGGTTCCTAATCTATACCAGCACATACTATGGCTCCCATTTTACAGATAAGGAAACCCAGTCCAAAGGATTAAGACACTTGTGCCAAATCACACAACCAGGAAGCCTGAAGCCAGCCTTTTATTTTTCTTTAAAGATTTTTTTTTAATTTTTATTTCTCCTTACTCCCTCATTGTCTTTACTTGCTGTGTCTGTCTTCCCTGTTTCTTTAGGAGGTACCAGGAACTGAACCCAGGACCTCTGATATGGGAGGGAGACACCTAATCACTTAAGCCACCTCCGTTCCCTGCTTTGTTGTGTCTCTCATTGTGTTTTCCTTCCTGTGTCTCTTGTTGCATCATCCTGTTCTGTCAGCTCACCATGCCTGCCCATTGCACCAGCTCGCTGTCTTGCTCGTCCTCTTTAGGAGGCACCAGGAACCTTCATTCCCTGCTTTATTGTGTCCCTCATTATGTTTTTCTTCTTGTGGCTCTTGTTGCATCAGCTTGCTGGACCTGCCCATCATGCCAGCCTGCTGTCTTCTTTAGGAGGCATCGGAAACCAAACCAGGGACCTCTCATATGGTAGGCAGGAGCTCAATCACGTGAGCCACATCTGCTTCCCCAAAGTCAGCCTTTTAATCCCTGTTCTGTGATAGCAGTCTTGCTCTTCCTAATGTGCTGGTGAGGGTATGGGCCATGAATCAATAGAGCAATTAGGATGGTTATGTCTGTTGTAATATTGAGTTAGAAAAAGGATTAGGCTCAACAGATCAAAGAGCAAAGAAATTAGAAAGAGAGCCTGTGGGGAAACGGGTACGTAGAAAGCTGCCCGAAGAGTGGTCAGCAGACAAAAGGATGGGACACCATTGCTTATCAGATGGGCAAAGGGCAGGACACAAAATTCACAAGTGTTGACACACAGAAGACAAATGGAGAAAACACTTCATTTCTCTAGATATCAAGGAAAGGCAAATTTAGGCAACGGTTCTATGCCTTCTAAAACTGCGAAGAAAATAATGGCAACACCCATTGTGTAGCAGTTTGATATTATTTATAAATTTTAAAAATAGATATTGGATTGTGTTTGTAAACTGGTCTGTTCCTCTAGGAATATTAGATTGTATTGGATTCAGAGGTTTCCCTTTTACTTGATTAAATTAAGATTGGGGCTTTGATTCAGTAGGACATTGAGTCCCCACGCCCTCGGTGGGCAGACACTCACACAGAAGTAAATACAAGGAGAAGGAGAACACTGAAGCAGGTGTGCAGGAAGAGAGAGTGCTCCATCGACACGCCCTGGGAAGAGAGATGAGCCTGATAGTCTACAGCTGACCTTGTGAAAAGACCAGAGCAGCTGAGCCCAGAAAGAAACACGCCCTGGGGAGAGAGACAAGCCTTATGCCAGCCTATGGCTGAGATTGGAAGAAGCTGGGACCATGGAGCCTTACGTGGAGGAAGGCTGAACCCTGACACACATCGCCCACCATCTTGCGTCAACACATGGCAACAGACTTTGAGTGAGAAAGTACCTCTTATGGTACCTTGAATTGGACTCTTTAGGGCCTGGTAACTGTAAGCTTCTACCCCAAATAAACACCCTTTATAAAATCCAACAGAGTTCTGGGACTTTGCATCAGCACCCCTTTGGCTGACTTATGTACATTGTTAGCTAGGGTGCCATGAAATCCCACAAAGAGAAGTACTCTGGTGAAAATACCATTTGGAAAACCCCTTTGAAACAAATTTACCTATCATTGTCAAGAGTCATACGATTGCTTATACCCTTTATCATAAAGAAAATACCTGAAAGAAAAAAAATTGTCTTCATAGATAAAGATGCACACTAGAGCACTTTTCAGAATAGCAAATATTTGGAAGTAATTTAAGTGCCCGTGAATGAGCAGAGGATCATGTTAAATGGAACAGTAACACATTAGAATATCATGCAGTGTGAGCTCGGGCCCTGCCCTGTCTGGTCTGGACTGCTGCAGTAGGCTCGTTCCTTGTCTCCAACTCTCCTCTCCCATCCAGGCGCTACCCTGCCACCATAGGGATTTTATGAGGATGGCATCCCCATCACCTGCCCAGTGGAGTTCCCAGGTCTTAGTCCGGCCACTGAGATGCTCCTAGCTGCCTCTGTAGCCTCAACGTCCATCGCCCACTGACACACTCTGCTCCCCTGGCGCTAAAGTCGTAAACTCACTCATTCACACATGTTGAGGCTGCTTCAGAAAGACTGGGAGGTCTTCTGTGTAGTCTGTGCCAGTTTGCCTTCAAGACTGAGCTCACTTATTACCTCTTTATAAGATGTCCTTGCTCTTCTATGCCTCCGTTTCCAGGGGAAATCACTCCTAAGGGTCTCCAGCGAACCTTGTACAGATGTTTATCATAGCTCCTGTAACTCCATGTTGCATGTACTTTTACGTATGTGTCCCTCTATTAAACTCCTTGAGGTCAAGAACCCTTCGTCATTACAATCATTTCATCACCTTATTCCCTAGGATTTACTGAATGCCAAGTGCGTGCTATGTGCTGTGTACATTTTACACTTTATCTCCATATCTCATTAAATTTCACAACCTTAAAAAGAAAAGCTGTGAATTATTCTCAGGTGTACAGATGAAGAATCTGAGGTCCAAAGAGGTTAAGTAACTTGCCCAAGGCACAAAGTGAGTAAATGGCATAGCCAGAAACAGAACCCCATCTACTGACTTCAGCTCTCTAGCCACCATACGATCTCATTCCCCTTACTAACATCGTACCTAGCACCAATAGGTGCTCAATATTTTTTCAAAAAATCAAATTGTGCAACAGTATGGATGAGTGTTTACAACATATAGAATATCAAGTGAAAAGCAGCAAACAAAAAATTTATGTACACATGGATTACAACGCAATTAAAACTGTGCATATGTGACCAAGACTAGACGGGAACTGGCAACAGCAAGTGCTGGAGTTAATTTGTCAGAGAAACAGAATTCTGGTGACCTTAAGTTTCCTTTTCCTGTTACATAGTGTTTATAAATTGCTTACCAGGACTTTGTTCACGACAGGCCAGCTCAGCCCTGTTCCATCATCAGAGGTCCTAAGAACAGATGGGGTTAGACTCACCAGAGGACCCCCGAAGCCAGCGGTCCTAACTGGCTGGCTACCTGGTCATTCCTGGTGGACACTGGATGGACATCAGCGGGCCAGAAAAATGAACATGAAAAAGGAGAAGAAATCCCAATTGTCTTTTGTCCTGAGGGCTTCCACAAGCCTTCATTCTTAATGAAAAATAAACAAAAGCAGAATTTCTGAGGAACCCCTCATACCAATGCAAACCAGAAGTGGATCTCCAAGTAAACTCTCCACCATAGACAAGGATGTGTTGAATGAGTATGAGAGAAAGGCAGGAGAAAGGAGAAAGGGAAAGGAAGTGAAAAGTGAGTGGAAGGAACAGAAGAAAATGCAAATGAAAACAAATAACCAAATTAAAACTCAGATTAACCCACCCGTTGGTTTTGGTTTCCTTGAGACTCCTTCTCTAACGTTTTGCATTTTAGAATGTGTGCTTTTTTAGTTTCATCTGAGGAAGAGAGAGAATGAGGGTTCTGTTAACAGAAATGGGAAATCAAGCGGAGGAGCTTCTCGGGGAAGAATATAAGCCTGTAAAGGAGGACTCAATTAATGTCTGTGGATAGACCATTAATAGGCACTCAATATTTGTTTGAAAAATCAAACTGTGTGACAGTATGGATGAGTGTTTACAACAGATAAGAGTATTAAGTGAAAAGCATCTTATTTTTAACCTGTTGAGTTTAAGTTCCCACCAGGACATTTTTCATTGCCTTCCAAAATTAGGGCCATCGCCTCTAAAGGGCAGGCTACCTTTCAGCTCACTTCTTATTTCAATAAGATAGAAATTTCAGGGCAGCAAGAAACAGAAAGGTGCTGGCTCCACAGTGGCAGCAGCTCAGCCTTTATAAGCAATCCAAAGCAGGGCCGAGCCGTAGCCAGGGTCTACCTGTACTGTTCCTGCCCTCTGCCTAAGGGGGACAGGTGACACGGACAGTCTTCCCTGGTCCAGATAGCCAGGCTCGCTCGTTCAAGATACTTTGGGTTCCAACAGGAGGGTGATTCCCTGCAACAGAGCTGAGTGCAGATGCCGCACAGCACGCCCCGCTGCCTCAGGCTGTGGGCCTGATCCCTCGGGGCAGGAAGGAGAGGCTCATTGTGGTCTCCAGCTATTACTTAGGGTACCAGGGGTCAGAATTCTTCACATTGTCAAATGCAAACATAAAAAGCAAGCGCGCCTAGTTTCTAAAACAGACCGTATTAGCGGGACATTTGGAGTCCTTTTATGACCTTTCTGGTTGCAGAAGTCGCCTCTGTGGAAGATACATCTTGTAGCTGTTGGGCAATTTGATGTAATTATGAATTCCAAAAATATAATTGGATCATGCTTGTAAACTGGTCTGTTCATCTGGGCATGATTAAGTTATGATTAGGGCATTGACTGGGCCACATCAGTAGGGCATTGAGCCCCATCCCTTGGTGGGTGGGGGAATCGAACATACAAGGCAAGGCAAAGGACAGAGGGAGCAGTTTTTGAGAAGCAGTTTTGATGTTGGAGAGAAGGCCCCAGGAGAATTGAAACAAGCCATTTGCCTGATAGTCTACAGCTGACCTTGTGGAGGAAACAGGAGCTAAGCCCGGAGAGAAACGCAGCCCCGGGAAGAGAGGAACCCAAGAAGCCTGAACCCTGGCAAACGCCGGCAGCTGTCTTGCTCCAACACGTGGCAATGGACTTTGGTGAGAGAAGAAGCTTAACGCTTTATGGCCTGGTATCTGTGGACTTCCACCCCAAATAAATACCCTTTATAAAGACCAACCCATTTTTGGTATTTCACATTAGCACCCCTTTGGCTGACTAATACACCTCTTTACCCCTGGGGAGGGGCACATAGGTCTTTGCGCTGCTGTTTAGAAAGAATAGATGAGATGCATACTCTGTAATCCCACCTGCTCCCATGAGAAGAAAACCTTGTTCTAGGGGGTGTCACAGGAAGAGGCGGAGATGTTCCCAAAATGAAGAGCAAAGCTTGAGAGGAGAGGCTTGGTGGGGGAAGAGCGAAGGTAGGTGGGGGCCACTCTTCTACCGAGGCCCTGTTCCGACCCAGTGACGGGCTGACTGTCCTCTCCCCTTTGCAAATCTAAGGGAATAGCCCGATTTTCTTAAACCAGAGCCAAACCCCTCTCCTCCAATCCCCTCACACCCCGACAGCTTCCCGGACCTACCTTTCTAAGTCAACAGGAAAAATACAAATTCTAAATAAGAGATTCGTTTCTCATCAAAAGAAAATCCTCTTTTATGTAGCTGCACATAAGCTTCCTTACTGAGGCACCAAATTCAAAAGCAGCTATAAGCAAAAAATAAATAGATAAATTTTTTGCTCTTATCATAAATAAAAGATTGTATTTGCGAACTTATTTGCAGTAAAATCTCACGATAAAAATATAATTTATGCCCTAGTGTCTCCTGTGTATTTTATGCAATATCCAAGTAAAATATTTCCATTTTACAGCATGCACCTATTAAAACCATTCCTTATAAAACTGTCGGCATAAAATAAAATACAAAAACTTGGAGGGAAAAAAGCAGAGGAAAAGAAAATATATCAAAAAGAGGTGATGAAAGGCAACAGAAAGATGCTTGTGGAAATCCTCCCTGTGAGATATAAATAACAGTAATATGAGGCAGTGGAAGGTGCTAATAATTAACTAGGATAGTTTAAGGTGAGAAATACTTAAATCCTTCTTAGAATGTCATCCTTTTCTCTATGCTAACAAGGAATTCTCCTATCACAATAAAATTTGGAGACAGGACTGTACTAACGGGGTGGAATGAGTCTACAAAATAAATCAACTAAAAAGAAAGTGTCCTTGGAACTGGCTAATACTGTCCGTGAGAAGGCTGCCAACCTTTGATTGGCGTTGGCTTTCCAGGACTAGAGAGAGACACCTCCCACCTGCAGGCCAGGTGCAGCCTGTTAGCCCAGGTCCCATTAAAACCAGCTTATTGAATCGTTCTGTCTTTGTTATATTTGAAACGTTTCATTTTGAAATGATTTCCAACTTACAGAAAACTTGCAAGAATAATAGGAAGAGTTCCCAGACACACTTCTCCCAGATTCTCCCACTGTCAATATTTTACCAAACCATATGTATATCCATGTCTATTTTTAATTTGCTGAATCATTTTAGAGTAAGTGGCAGAGTTGTGATACCCACTTACCCCTAAAACTTCATTGGGTAGTTCTGGGCACTCTCTCACATCACTACAGTAAAATTATCAAAATCAGAAAATAATATTGAATATGACCTAATCTATAGAAATTCAAATTGTACCAATAATTCAAATTCAAATGATCATAATAACTGTTCTTTATAGAAAGCAACAACAAAGAGTGAATATGTTGGGGGAGGGAAGTAGCAAAAGAAACTTTGTCAGAGTCATTGGTTAATTCGGTAACAGCATTTACATTTTCCAGGACCCTAAAAGAATGAGATTGAGTGTGTTCCCTCTGAAACAGGCTCTTTCTCCCCCTGCCCTCCCCAATGGCTCCCTCATATGTTTGCTCCATGTTTTTGCTTGTTGTTTGTGCTCATTGTCTGCTAGCTGTTTTTGCTCATTGTTGTCTGCTCCTTGTTTGTTTTTGTTTTCTTTAGGAGGCCCTGGGAACTGAACCCAGGACTGCCCATGTGGGAGGTGGGCACTCAACTGCTTGAGCCACATCCACTCCCTGCTTGTTTGTTTTTGCTTATTGTCTGCTCGTTTTTTTCTCGTCTGCTCATTGTTTTGGCTCCATGTCTGCTTGTGGTCTGCTCGTTGTTTGTTTGTCTTCTTTAGAAGGCACTGGGAACTGAACCCGGGACCTCCCACATGGGAGGCAGGCATTCCACTGCTTGAGCCACATCCGCTCCAGTTCTTCTTGATACAGATGAAGAGTACGAAGCAGGCATCGGAAGATCCCTCCTTGCTATTGCCCAGATGTGTGACCTTGAGGAAGTCAGTTCAGCTCTCTGAGATTCAGTATCCCTGCCAAAAACTGGGAGTACAGCACCCAAAAACTGCCTACCTTGCCAAACTGTTGGAAAGTGCAAACTTGTGATATGAAAGTGCTTCAAGAATGACAATGTCCTGCCAGATAAGGGGCCCTCGTAACTGCCAAAGCTTGTCACGTGGTGGGTACTCTTGTTTCACCCACACAGCTCAAGGGGAACTGAAGCATGTTGTTAGGAGAAGAGAATGGGCTTGAACTATTTGGAGATACACAGATTGATGGGGATTGGGGGGAGATGGGAGTGTCCTTAAGAACTTCCCCACCTAATGAATGAAATTAGGACAAACTCACTCTGATGATGATGATAGTCAGCCTCTGAGCACTACCCATATTCCAGGCAGTATACTACAGGATAGATTTTATTTTTCATTTAATCCTTATGATAATCCAATAAATCAGGTACTATTAAAATCCCAATTTTAAAGATGAAGAAATTTGATCTAGAGCGGTAGAGTGACTTGCCCAAAATCATTTCCTGGAAGAGGAAATATACTCATTTGATTATCAAAACTCCTTAAAGTCAAAAACATCACGATTCAGACTCATTCATATATCTGATTGTTGAAACATCCAAGGAGTGGGAGCACATAAGGATCACATACTCATGGGGCCATGGGGAGGGGGCTGTCTGGGAATGCTGTGACCACCCCCTGTGTAAAAGGAGGCTGCTGGGTCAGATGAGCCCCGTAGTGTCCGTTGTGTAGACTCGAGAGCTGATCCTCAAGTTGGAAGAATCTGGGCAAGCTTCCGGAAATATTCAGGTCACAGTAGATGCCGCGGCCCAGTTTCTAAGTTTACCAATGGAGGCCCTGTGGTCAGGGGAAGGAGAAGCCGCAGTCACACAGAAAGTTATTGATGTGCCGGGACTTGAACCCAAGTCTACCAATAAGTCAGCATTATGTCTGCTGCTCCATCGTGCCTCAGTTCCCCACCCCACCCCATCTCTATCCCCAAGGAGAGCAGAAACTACAAATTATGTTGATCAGATCCTCCAAAATAGTGACACTGATTATCCTACAGGTGCACCAAACTTTAAAAGCAAATTCGAAGCTATGTTCTCGTTGGATCCTAATAAAAGCTCAGGAGAGACATAACTGCACTTATATGCCCATTTTACAGGTGAAGAAACTGAGGCCCAACGAGGTCATCTAATTCACCAAAGACAAAACACAGAGCACCGTAAAACCCAATCAGGGCGTCAGGAGTCCTCGGTTCTAATAGATGCTCTGCCCTTATCATTGCGTGACCATGGAAAAAGTCCTCGCTTTCTCTCTGAGCCTCAGACTGTGCATCAGGTAAGGAGTCAAGTTCACCACTTATCATAAAAACTAGGCTATCAGAGAGGTGTCTGAACCTCATGTGCATATGGTGTGTGGGTTTTAATTGCAATGTTCTGGACCACCTGGATGGCCACTCTATGGCCAGGTATCGCCGTGGGATGTCAGGCCTCAGTTTGCAATTGTGTTCACAACCACGATTGCAGAGGGACGATGTGAGGTGCTGCCCAGATCGGGGCCGGAAGTGCTGCTGGCTGTGGGCTCTCCACTCCCAGCCCGGGGCAGGAGTTTGCTCAGCTGGAGGTCAAGTCCCCTTCCCGAGCAGCCTGCGTGCAATGGCTGTGATATGTGGGGTGTAAAGGTCCCCAACTTGGCATGACTCTGAAGGTCTGTCCCAGCTCCAGGACCCTCATAGGAATGGCTGAAGTTGAGACTGCTCGAGAGCCCGGCTTCTCCTCCTGCCCAAGTCACGCTCCTGGTCTTTTCCTTCCTCAGGAGAGCACTCACTAACAAACCTCCCACACACTCATCTCTGTCTTCAAGTTTGCCTCCTAGAAAGGCTGCAGAAATACTATGCCAAGTGATTGCCTTGAGTGACTGTGTATAGTTGGTGATTAAACTGGTATCTCTGGAGTCGTGGAGTCTGAAAACCTAGACCAGCAGGTCCTGGGGCCCTTTGGTCTCAGACATTGTGTCCCCATGGTCCCTTCCCTGCCTCTCCTCAAGTCCATCCTGCTGCCTGCCCCTCGTGACCCCACTGCCTCTAACCACCTGGCGGCCAGCAGCCCTGTGGAAGACTTTCTCCTTTCAGGTGTCTGGACTGCTCTCTCAGGCACCTTCTCAGCATTCCCGGACCTCAATTCATTTTCAGTTGACCAGACATCTTTACTCATTCAAAAACCTCAGTATTGGTGTAACTAATGGCAATTCTGGTGTAAGTCTGGATCTATTGCACAAAGATTGTCATTAAAATTTGCAAAAATGGAAGGGATGAACAATGAAGTGGTAATATAAAATATAGGCATCTATTGGTTATATAGAAAATAGTCATAATATATAATATTTCCTATATACTGTGTTTTATATATAATGTTATAGAGACAGATAAATTATTCTGGTACCGTTTCCATGTAGAAATCTCGGCGTAATTATTTGCATTTTGACAAACCTCTTTAAAGGTCTTATCTTAGTCCTTTCTCCTTCAGGAAGTCTTCCCATTCGTTCATTCATTTATTGAGTTACCCAACAAATGTCGAAACAAGACAGAAAATCCCCTTCCTTATGTATCTTACCTTCGGCCTTCTAGTAAGAGAATCAGACAATAAAGTAAACAAATACACAAATATTATAATTTCAGATAATGATAAATGCTATGAAAACAGAAAAGACAATGAAGGAACAGAAGACTGCTTTGGATACAGCAGCCAAGGGACACCCCTCTCAGGAGGTGTCCTATCAGCGACCTGAGTAATGAGAAGGAGAAAGTTATGCAGCTGATGAGAGCATTTTAAAGCAGAGAGAAAAGCCCTGCGGCAGGAAACCAACTTGGTGTGATCAGGTAACAGCAAGAGGCCAGCATAGCTGCTTGTGTTTGCTGGGAGGGAGGGTGGAGGAGGCCCGATGGCGGCAGGGGTGCAGGGGTGTAGGCCCCGCTGCAGTCAGTTAGGGTCCACACACCTACACCTGCCTCTGGCTCTCCTTCCCCATCTCGGTGGGGGCACTTGACCTCTCTGTGCCTCAGTTTCCTCATCTGTAAAACGGGAATCATCATAGCAGCTACTTCACAGCCTCGTGGTCAGGGCTGCAAGTTGCTTGGCCCCTGGCCGGGTGCTGGAGAACTCTCAACAAGCATTAGCAATTACTTTCTGGTCCACTCTGACATCCCCCATCAAACTGAATGTCAACAGCCCTCATGGAATGTACCACACAATTCAGGGTTCAGGGATTTTTGTTTTTCTCTCAGGACAAGCAGTATGCCCCTCAAGGAGAGAGAATCCATCTGCTCCCGCCCCACTGTACCTAGCACAGAGCTGCACACAGTAGGTGCTCAATGAAGACATCTCGCTTGACCAAATATTTGCAAAAGGTACCTCCTGACAGTAACATGCCCGCCACGAAAGGCAGGCAGTAAATCACGCTGCCCTGTGCCAAGCTCTATATCAGATTCGTGTTTTTAAACTCAAGCTCTGTGCAATGTTTGTACATCACCCTAACGTGTTGAGAAGCGTGCTCACCTTAAGTAATGTGTCGTCTTGGGAGTGAGCCTCTGGATCTACCATAATAGGTGATTTTTATCAACAATTAGGAAAAGAGGCTTTTGTCTGATTACTCGCCCAATTTCTGAATAAATGGCTCCTCAGCCAACCATTGCAGATACCTCCCAAACACCACCAGCATTTCCAAGTCCAGCCTTCTCACTCTGATCATGCTAGGAATGTAATCAAGGCCCTCCGTGGAGATAAGTTAATTATCTCCTCAGGCTGTGAACAGACGCGGGTTTGGTTTCTGACCATGTTGCCTAATGAGAGGGCACCCCCGAAGAGCGGAGGGCTTGCCGGCTGCCACCCCAGGCCCGTGATGGCATCGGGGGGCTGTGGTCCAGACTGCCTCTGGCCTTCATGGCCCAGCTTCCCTGCTGCATCTGCTTCTGGCCAGGCTGCGCCGGACGCAGGACGCGTCTGTCCCCTGTCCCCCGCCAGCCCGGCAGTGCCCCCCACCCCTACCCTGCTCCCTCGGCTCGGCTCCTGGAGCTCACGACCCTGCATGTCCTGCAGCCCAGCACAGGATGTCCCTCTGGAAAGCTGATCCGGCTCCCGCTGAGCCTCCCAAGAGAGATAAGGGAGGAAATCAGCTTTTCTGTCCTCCATCACCAGGCTGCCAGGGGCAGCAGGAGCCGAAGTCTCAAACAGAAATCACCCGCCTATCTCCATGTTTTAAACTTCAGCTTTAATCCAGCTCAGAGTGGAATTAGCTGCCTCAGAGACCGCTAATTGCCAGATGGCTGCTGATAGCCGACCGCGGAAGCCTGTGTGTCAGAGCCTGTCACGGAGCCCCAGAAAGCCAGGACCGGCAGGGGTGTGGGAGAGCCAGGCCAGCCTGCACTTCATCTCATTACTACCATGGGGAAACTGAGGCCCGGGGAGGCGAGGCAACCTGACCGTGGATACACAGTGAGTTAGCAGCTGGTGCATGAGACGTTTGTGTGGGTTTTATTTGAATTGGGGAGAGAACGAGAGAAGAGAGCCTTGACCTCCCTGAGGCTGCCCTGCTGCTCCCAGAGAGGCAGAAACAAGCGCCAGGAAAGTTAACTTATTGGGGGCCTCTGTGATTCAGTCACCTCTCTGCTGCTGACCCAACATGGGGTCTTGGAAAGTCTCTTCCCTCTGGGGCAGGGGTTCTTAACCAGGGGTCCGTGGAAAGATTTCAGGCGTGAACTGAAAAAAAATTAACATATCTTTATTTTCTCTGACCTCTAACTGAAATCTAACGCTGCCTTCACTTGTGAACGTATGCAATAAATTACAGTGGTATTCATTTCATAGCATATTACAGTGGCTGCACATCTTGAAAAACTGAGCGTCATAAAACTCTCTGCCGCTACATTCTGAGAAGGCATCCGTGGTTTTCACCTGACTGGCAAAGGGGTCCGTGGAACAAAAAAGGTTAAGAACCCCTGTTCTAGGGGATGTTACTACCTCATATGCAAAATGGGAAGAGTCCACAGATAATCTCTCAAGCAGTGGTTCTCAAGCTTTCCCCTGTGTCAGCATCCCCTGGAGGACTTGTTAAAACGCAGATTGCTGGGCCCCTTCCTCCGAGTTTCGGGTTCAGTAGGTCAGGACAGGGACCTGAGCATTTACATTTCAAAGGCACTCCCAGGCGGCGCTGGCCTGTGGCCACACTTAAATGTGCACTGCTCCAAGGTCCTGCAGCCAACTCTGAAGTCAAATAGCATGAGTAATTCCACCACCAAGAAACACACACATATACGCTTTTTAAAAAAGACGTAACAAAGAAGAATCTCAAACTCGGGAATCCGTTCCAGCTGGGTCCGAATTTGCGTGTTTTCTTAAACTCTTAAAAACCACTTGAACGTCAACATGTTGCACGCCAAACCTGAACCCGAATGTACGTATGTCCTGTGGCTCAAGTCTTATCCTGGGGGAAGAATCGAGTGCTTTCTTACCCCCAGAGCACCTGCAAGCCTGAATGAGAGAAGGTCATCAACGCAGACACACTCAGATGGAGGCGGTAATGGCATCCCAGGGCAGCGTCGACACTGGTGCCTGGAGCCTCCAGACACTGGCTATGCCCCCCAAGAGGACAGTAACCAGAGGCAGGTACCACAAGGAGGGCAAGAGGACGTGCTCAGCATCATTCTGCCGTGTGCCAGGGGTCCACACCCCTGAACTCCTGACCCAGAGCACTGCCGACCTCCCAGGGCATCTGCTGCTTCCAGGGAGTTTCTCCCACATCCATTAAGCCAAATAGAAGTGGGAGAAAATACATGCATATTGAAAAGTCCAGAAAAATGGGAGAGTGTTCTATTATTGACAAAGTGTACTCAAGAGCCAAATATCCAAGATCAAAGCTACCTTGGAAGGGTCTTATAGATCTTCCGAAAAATGGAGGGGTGGGGGGAGTGGCAGAGGAGGAGCAGGACGGAAAACCAGTTGCGGGAAGCCAGAGAGCACCTAGAGCACTCTGCCTCTCAGTTAAGAGTCCAGGACTTTTGGCCTCCTGTCCTACAGGCAGTTCTGCTGTCTGATAAACAGGCTAAATGATGGGAGCAAGGAAACCACATCTAAGGAGGTGGATGAATAAAGAACACCCTCATTTCCTGAGTCCGCATGGCTCCCAGGTTGTCTTGCCCAGAAGACCATCTAAAGCTTGCCTCACCAGCTTTCCTTCCTACTTTTCCAGTGGAAAGCACTAAAAGCCTTTATGCTGAAAAATAATTCTAAATGATTGCTATAAATGAGGTTACAAAACAGAATGCAAATGTCATAAATAATCCTTCCAGTAGAATATATACATAATATAAAAAATCAATTTAACAACAATAAACTCAGTAGAAATTAATAGTTTATCAACACATCTGCCAGAGCGGTGATGGTGGGTGGCAAGTACAGGGGAAATAGAGGGACTAGGAGGAAAAATAAAAATATGCATATCTCCTCAACTTAGTGGAGATTTCATAGAGACTGTTATATTCTTGGAATTGATAATAGATGTCTATAAGCCAAAACGTGTTTTTATTTCATGTAACAATAAGTGGAATTTAAGAGTTTATATTCCACAGAAATTGCCAGAAAAGAAATAAAAAAATATAGACCACATAGTAAAAGAAGAAAACGGCAAAACAACTAAAAACAAGTGGAGGGAGGGCAGAGTGGCACAAACAAGATAAAATGATAAAAGCAGAATTAAGACAAACCATGGTTTCCCAAGAAAGAGACATAAACCAAAACAAAGAAAACACAGAAGCATTGCTCTTTTGATGATCAGGCAATGCAGCCTTGCCACTCTCCCCCTCATCACTGCCAACCACCTCCTCCTCCTCCTCTCCCATTCTCTCATTAAAGATGGCAGCCCTTGGGCCACAGGTTTCCCCCTACTGGGAGTTCTTCCATCTTTCTGGGTGAATCCAAGATCCTAATCCAATACCTTAGCCTCTCAGTGCTTTGGTTTTTCATCTCATTGACCTTCTCCTGTCCACCCTGGCCAACAGGACCACTGTCACTCAATGGGCCTTGTCACCACAGAAACCATTTCACCTCCACAAGTCAGTAAATCAAGCCCCACACTTTGCAGCTCTTGACATTTTAGGTGTGAACGGAGAGAGGGTAGGTTGTGTTTTTTAATGGGAGAGAATGAGCTTTTTAAAGAAGCCAATAGAAAGGATTACAACAAAAGGAAGAGGATGAACCTGCAGGAAAGAAAAGGAAAATCAATAGGACAAGTTGTGAAGATGGTAGGAGATGAAGTCAAAAGAAAAGGTGGAGAGGAGCGGATGTGGCTCAAGCAGTTGGGCACCGGCCTGCCACATGGGAGGTCCCGGGTTCGGTTCCCATGCCTCCTAAAGAAGACGAGCAGACACAGAGAGCAGACACAGCAAGCAGACAACAAGTGGAAACAATGAGCAGACAGAAGAGGGAGCCATCTCAGGGGGAAACGATAAATAAAAAAATAAAATTATAAAATAAAATAATTAATGGAGTGCAGCTAAAGTGTGCTTAGAAGTAAGTTTAAAAGAAAAAAAAAGAAAAGGTGGAGACACTGGACTTAGAGGTAATTAAATGTACAATTATGAACTATATATCAAAGCAAGACCAAAGCAGTACTCAGAGAAAAATTCTTAGACTTAATTTCATTGCTTAAGAAAGAAATAAAATGAATAAACTAAGTATCTACCTCAAGAATCAGAGAAAGAATACAATAATATAAAGAAATAAAAAGAAAGTAATATATTCACAAATTAATGCTTTTTCAAAAGAAATCTGGAGAAATGCATCAATAAATCCAAGAGTTGGGTCATTAAAAAAGTCAGAAAAATACACAGCTGATATAATTAAGAAAAACCAATTAGGAATGAAAATGTGATTTGAACACTCATATGTTACTTCTGAAAAACTAAATGAGTACTATTTTCAAACCTGCTAATAAATTTGGAAATCAATATGAAAAGTTTCTAGAAAATCTGAAGATCACCAAAACTGATTTAAGAACTAAACAATGCAAGCAGATCAATACTCAGAGAAAAAAGCAGAAAAAGTTGCAATGGAATAATAACACACATATCCTCTCATATATAGACTCATATACCTACACATACAGATTCACACGCAGATTATATGTATGTAAGCAAGCTAAGGCCCGGTGAACTCGTTTCTGTTCTCAGTGGAAAGATAACCCCAGTCTACCCAAATCCACAATCCCTCATTTACAATTCTGAAATCCAAAATGCTCTGTAAACACAGTGTTTTCATAAAACGTTTGAAAGGAAAATCTGACCAGAACTCATTTAGCAGCAAAATTTGACCTGAACTGATATAAGGCTATGTATGGTCTTGATTCCATTTATCGTTTACATGTTTTGCTGTGAAATATTAATATGTATTATGTACTGCTGCTGCAGATCCCACAGGGTGAAATGGATAATATATGTACCTTATGACTTTTAAAATCCAGAGGTTCTGAATTCTGAAACATATCTGGCTCTAAGAGTTTCAGAGCCGAACTTGTCGACCTTTACAAACTGCTGCAGGTCATAGAAAGAAGATGGAAATTTTCTCCACTATTTTGAGATGTTAGCATAACCCTGGCCTAAAGTTTGGCAAAAGAGAGATCACTCAAAACAGAAAACTGCAGTCTGGTTTCATTTGACTGTAGAAGCAAAAAGCTTTTGCAAAAAATGCTATTTTTCACTTTTCCAACTTGGTGATAAAAAATATGGTCATGTTTTAATAATCAAGTTTAACTATTCGTATCCATCCCAGCAGTATAAAAAAGCATCTCTTTTCCTTCCCTCTGAACATTCTTTTCATGAGAATTCCAAGAATCTCAAGGACACATCTCTATGCAAATAATACTGGTTACTAGTTTTTAGGGGTTTTATGTTTTGTTTTGTTTTTCCAAAGGAAAGAGCTAGAAAAGCCGCTCAGAACGCCAATGCTGCTATTGCAGTTGTACCACCCTGTGTCTCTGTTGACAGCATGTGACCCCATAACAAGCGTCATCCTTGTCCATGGACCAAAGCTTATCAGTGGCCCAGACACCCCCAGCCACCAACACCACATGTTCCAGGGCTCCTGGGCCCCCGTGCCAAGCCTGGAGTGTTTGAGGCACCCACCACCCAGGCTCGTCCTACAGCAGTTTCTCAGGATTCAGGGAAGGGAGAAGATGTACCCTCCCCCAGTGCTATGCCCACCTGCAGCAGTGCCCCATCCTCCAGCTGCTTTCACAGATCCTCCCTGCACACCCAGCCCTTTCCCCTAAGGCTCCTGCCGCCTCAGCCACTTGTTGTGCCCTGACATCCTGCCCCACGATCTCAGTTTCTTGGCCCTCGGAAGAGAAAGAAGTCCCTCTGGCACTCAGTCCAAAGGCCTGCCCGTTTCCTGTCTAGCATTAGTTATATTCCTTTCAGGTGGAAATCTGACCTTGCAATACCCAAATAAAACAGTATAAAATTGAATCATGCAAAGAGAAAGAGTATTGCTCCATAAATACATAAGTGTTGTTTCAGGAATGCCATGATAGTTAAATATTCATGGGGAAAGCCTTACCAAAACATCATACCACTAAGTCAAAGGAGAAGAAAAACATCTGCATAAAAGATGAGGAGGTGACTTCAATATGCATTTCTCATTTATAACCATAATCACAAAAAAACATTTCCTAACCCAGGAAAGGAAGACTATTGCCTTGATAGGATAAACAAAGCCAATGTCATTAATTGCTGGTTAAAAAGAGGTGGGGTCTCCACTGTCATCTAATAATAAGACAAGGCTGCTTGCCATCGTGGTCAGTACTTACGGCATTCTAGAAATCCTAGATCTGCATGTCCAAACCTGCAGCCACTGGCCTCGTGTATCTACCAAACACTTGAAATGCAGCTAGCCTGAATTGAAGCGTGGTGTAGGTATGAAATGGGAAGTGTAGAATGAAGAAAAGAAGGTAAAATGTCTCATAAATAAGGTTTATCCTGATTACATGTTGAACTAGCATTTTGGACATACTGGGTTAACTGAAAATATATTGTTAAAATTCATTTCACCTGTGTCTTAGTTTCCCAGCTGCTAAAACAAATACCACCCAATGGGTTGCTTTGAACAATGGGAATTTATTGGCTCATGGTTTTGAGTTTAGGAGAAGTCCAAAATTGAGGTGTCAGCATGGTGCTTTCTCCCTGAAGCCTGGGGTGTCCTGAGGCTGGCTGCCTGCCTGCGATCCTTGGTTTCCAGCTTTTCTGCCACACGGGGAAGCACATGGCAACATCCTCTCCTTTCCCTTCCAGTTTCCATTGACTTCCAGTGTCTACTCCTTCCTGCCCTTTCTCTCCATTGCCTTCCAGTAAGAGGATTAAGAGCAATCCTGGTTCGGGTGGGCCACACCTTAACTAAAAGTAGCATCTTAAAAGGTGCTATTTATAGTTCACACCCACAGGAATGGATTAAAGTTAAAAACAAGCATGTTTTTCTGGGTTACACAATTCAACCAAACATAAAATATTTCTTTTCACTTTCTTTTACTGTGTCTGCTAGAAAATTTTAAATTACATATGTGCCTGGCATTATATTTCTATTGGACAGTACTCTCCTAGACAGTGTAATAAGGAAGAGAAGAGAAAGAGAAAGAGAAAGAGAAAGAGAAAGAGAAAGAGAAAGAGA
>JAKSZT010054568.1:3118258-3161666 GCA_026826555.1 Tolypeutes matacus | reverse complement strand
AGAGAAAGAGAAAGAGAAAGAGAAAGAGAAAGAGAAAGAGAAAGAGATCTTTAACCACAAGAAATAAGAAGGTGCAATTATTACTGTTTGAAGATGAGATGGCTGTTTAGATGAGAGAATCAGCTGATAAACTATTAGAAATAACACATTTAAAAATAATTATTTAGAACACAAGGCTAAATGAAATGGAAATTGGCTAGGAAGGAAAATGCATTTCCAAACTTACAGAATAGCAGGGGGTTTCATTGATTTCTTTCTTAATAAAGTAATTTTTAAACATGAAAAAAACAAAATACTAATTATTTAGAAATTAATGACTTCTTTCTGTGTCAGCATTAGCAAGGGAGAAAATATAATGGAAAAATAAATCCTTTTTAAATGTCCAAAAATACATACTATACTAAGAATAAATGTCACATAAAATGTGAGACACATATAAATAAATGTTTAAATGGCTGCAGTTTTCCCTCTGTCCCCAGCTGAGATGTTCTCGGAGAAGGATGGCCTGCACCCAGTCCTTAGACCAACACGAGCATCACTTACAGCCATCAGACTAGCAGATTTTAGTGTCTTCTGCCACCCCCTCCAGCCCTGGTGACCATCTTTTAAACATTACATGCAACCTGTAATAAAAGAACACCAAGCTCATTGCTGCTCGATGTGGAAGAAAACACTTTATGAAGAATTGCCTGGAGGAATAGAGCCGCATCTCTCCTCCAGAATCTAAGATCTTCTCTTAGATTAAACCAGACTGCGGATGACCGTGAAGCTGCGTCACGTCATTGCCCCCCCTTTGATGCTGTTTTCAGGAGCTTCACTATAAGCCTACGCTGAAGGACATTTTAAGGAATGACCTTGGAAACTTGCTGCTGTGTTTACCATTAAATGTTGTGGGCACACAGTTCACTGTGTGATACTGAGCCCTTTTTATCTGCCTCCATGTAGAACTTTTGTCTCTGGACTTAAAACCAGAACTCGATTAATTTTTCTGAGCCACGGTTCCACTTTGACTGGTTTGGAGGTAATGTGATTCACGCCATTGAGTCTCCTCCTACATCCTATGCTGCTGAAAATCTTAGGGCCAAACGTGTGGGCACTTCCATCCAACGTGGTAGAACCTGCAGCATACCATTTTAATACCCACCTTGTTTATGTTTCCATCTTACTTTTCCCATCCTTACGTTCCTGCCACTTTAATGTCTTCACCTTCTTATTCAAGCACTGCATTGTTAGGCATGAGGCACGGGTTATAGTTATGCACTGCCTTCTTGCTTTTTCTCTGCCCCTATCCCTTTAACTTCTTTTTGTGGGGCAAATTCTCCTTCCCCCTCATGAAAATTAGGGCAAGACTCATTCATTGTCTTGTCATTTGGGGGTAATAAAATGTCTCCTATGATAGTCAAAACTTGAATCCTGATTTGAAATTAAAACTTCTCATCCTTTCCCACCTTGTCAAGGGAACAGATAGAAAGTCTGCTCATTTCTTCTCCCAGCCCTACTGTCAACTCTTCCACCTTCACCATGCTCAAGAGTAGTCTTTCAGGGGGCAGAAAATTACTTACAGGACTGATGAATTGGGGTGATCTAGCTAGGGTGACCAACTGTCTCATGAGCTGGGATGTGGGACTTTTGGTGCTAAAACTGGGAGACCCCTGGGCCAATGGGGGCAGCTTGTCATCCTAGAACCAGCTCTGGTGCCAGGGATTAAAGGATGTTTAAGCCCTTTGGCTTGAAATCTTTCACCTTTGATTTGGGCAAGTACATTTCTATTCTGGCTGGAAGCATGCTAGTCCTCCCACCGCACCTGGACAACCTGTGGAAGCTTCCATATTTTTCTACCTAAGTCCCCTCATGCCTCCCAGTGGCCCCTATAACATGCTCAGAGATTGCTCCTAAATGACTCTCTTGCACTTGGTCCACAGCTGGGAAACCCTCTGGCATTCTTTGCCATGACAAGTCCTTCTCCAGATAAGCCAGCCAGCTCACCCTCCATAGTCAGGCCCAGTCTACTCTGTCCCCCAAACAATAGAGAACTCACATCAACAGTATGCTCTACAAATGGTCCTGTTGACCATTTCCCCCACCATGATGAAGATCAAGCACTTCCCATCCCTTGCCTGTAAGGAGGTGGAACTCAGAAAACCTCTGCAAAATCCCTTCCTACTCACCCAGCCCTCAAAAAAAATTCTTTATAAACTCCAATTCCAATCCTTTCAAATCTTCTAAGTGAATGAGGGTTTAAGATTGCCAAACTGGTTGTCTGAAACTTTCTCTGGAGATTCTGCAATGTTGTGGTCACCTCAATCTGGAAGGTAGAATCTATTGTCTTAGGTATAATGAATGAAGTTCTTCATTTTGACATACCTGTTATGCTTCCACATATTTGTGTATTTTGAAGTGCACATTTACACATTTGCATTGTTTGTTGTTCGCTCACTTTAAAATCATGCAATGTGCTTGGTGGCAAAGCCCCAGGATGTGTGTATCCATTGCAGGTGATGCGCCACACTAATGAAAGATGTTTATGTGGGAGGTTATGGGAGGTGTGGGAGGTGGGGAACATGGGAATCCCTGTACTTTTTGTGTAACATTTATGTAATCTAAGCATCTTTTAAAATATAAAAATTAAAAATAAAAATAAATGTACACAGTATATAGTTGAATGGAGAAAACATTATAAAACATTATGCATAGTTGGATACTATTTAATTCATTATTTTATATACATATGTGTAATTGCATTTAATGGTGCCACCCAATTGAACCTGACATTTTATTGCAAAAATTTCCTAAATATTTTTCAATGTAAAATGAGTGCTTGGGCAAACGTATATTAGCAAGTCTGGTGACAATATTGATGGTTTCAATTTTTTTTTAATTGCTTATCTGTCTTTCCCTAAAAGAAACATGAAATAATAATAATAAAAAAAAAAACCATGCAATGATTTTCAACGTTGGAGGCATTCAGGTGAACAGGGTGTAGGAGTAAAGCAGGAGTGACACTGTGTTTAGCTGCCCCAGCAGACTCATGGCATTTCCCGCTGACCTCGTAGCATTTTAGCACAGACACGTGCAGTCTCTGTTTCCACATCTCTACTTCGTCGTCTGAATAGACACTTCCTTTTCAGTATCCGTATTAGGGAATGCAACTCTTGGGACTTTCAATCTTGACAAATAATGCAAAGACCGGGGGTTATTTTTACTTACGACTCTTCAAGGGCAGTGATGTGTAGGCTGAGGCTCAGTAAAGATGTGAGAACATTCCTTATTAAATAAAACTTTCATGGCTTTACTTGGATGCTGACTTTAATATCATTTAATATAGGAGGGAGCTTATATTTGGTTTCTCTGAAGCCTTAATAGCTCTCTTTTACTAGACTGGGAAGGCAGGGCAGAAAGACGTGATCCACGGCCAAAAGCCGCATCTTCCTCCAGTGTTCAGGGCAAACTAGAAGAGGCTCTGCAAGCCTTTAAGAGCCAAAGCCTGGGAGCTTTGTCTTGCCTACTAGCCTGGCCTGGAGCTTGGAAATTCCTGACCTAGATTAAAGAATTTTGTTGCCCCTTAAGACAAGGTCAAAGGTCCCAAGGAAGCAGAATCCCTGAGACCCACTCTTCTGAGCTATAATAGCAAAGGGGACAAACACTTGGCTCTGGGAAGTGGGGAAGACATAGGGATCTAGGCTAACAGGGGAGGCAAGCCATTTCCTAAAGCAGAAAGCAATGGAAAAGTAGCCCATTTGGAGGAGGAGCAGTTCAGTTTGGGACAATTTTTTTAAATTTTGGAGTAGAACTACCAAGTGAAGCAAACACTCAGGTATGATATTCAGGAAAGACATCAGCTTATAGACACAGATCTAACAACTCTAACCTGAAATTCAGGGATATTTTTTATTTCCCTCTAGGAAATCACCTAGTTTTTTGTTTGCAGGGGATTTCAGGGCCAATGCTGAACTGCTCTCATAATGCAGATGCCCAGAAACGCCCGCAGGTGTCTGGATTAGCTTTTTACTCCCCAGGGTTGCCACAACAAAGTGTACCAATGGGTGGCTTAAAGCAAGAGGAATGTATTCTCCTGCACTCTGGAGGCTACAAGTCCAAAATCAAGGTCGTAGCAGGGTGACACTCCCTCCAGAAGTTCTAGGAAGAATCCCGCCATGCCTCTTCCCAGCTTCTGGAGGTCCCAGGCATTCCTTGTCTTTGTGGCAGCAGAACTCCCAAGCTCTGCCTCCATCTGCACGTGGCTACCTGCCCTTGGTGTGTCCATGTCCACATGGTGTTCTGCTCTCTGTGTCTGTTTGTCTGTTTGTCTGTGTCTCTTCACCTTTTCTTCTAAGGACACCGGTCATATTGGATTAGTGCCCACCCTAATTCAATAGGATTTCATCTTAACTTCATTACATCTGCAAAGAACCTATTTCCAAATAAAGTCACATTCACAGGTAACGGGGGTTAGGACTCCAGCATAATTTTCAGAGGACACAAATCAATCCATAACACCGCGTAGCAAATTAGTATAAACTCAGTAACTCAGAGCAACGCACCTTTATGTCTCAGTTTCTCTGGGTCGAGAGTGTTCATGGCTGAGCCTGAGTCTCACAAGGCGGCGGTCGAGGCGTCCCCGGGCTGGGTCCTCACCTGGAAGTTTGCCTGGGGAAGAAGCTGCTTCCAAGCTCACTCAGGTTGTCTGCAGAATCCACTTCCTGGGACTGAGGGCCCAGTGTTTGGCTGGCTGTTGGCTGCCCACAGTTTCCAGCCGGGTGGGCTTCCTTGGTAGCTGCCGACTCCATCAAGCCAGCCGAAGGAGTCTCTAGAGCAAGTCTGCTGGCAGGACAGAGTCTGAGGTGACATAACGTAATCACAGGAGCAACACCTGTCACCTTTGCCGTATTCTGTTGGTCAGAAACACGTCACAGATCCCACCCAGCTCAATGGGAGGGAACGACACAAGACACAAACACCAGGTGCCCAGAAACACCATGGGAAAGACATGGGAGCATGTTTGCAAAGCAGAGGGAGGCAGAGAGACACTCACCACATATTCTGCTATAGCCAGCAGAAAAAACACGCAATAGATCAGGAACTTGGCAGCGTGGTGGGGAAAATCAGTTTGCCAAGTGCACATATTACCCATTCAATTTGTGTTATTCCTTGTTAAATAAATTCATTAGAATAACTCTTGTAATGGTACCTAGCATACATTTTACAAGTATTGAGGGTGGGAGAGGGGGGTGGCAAAGAAACCAGCATGCCAATAATCCTTGAAATGCACTGCCTGGGATATTCTGGGGAGATTGTATTGACATGAGGATCTGAATAATGAATGAGCACAGTGATTGGTTCAAGAATATTTTCGTTGATGGATTTCCCTACTTTTCTATGAGAAAGGATGGAGTTGGTGAGATCGCGGAAAGAGGAGAAATCTGACAACACCCACAATTTGATAATCAATAAACATACGTGAAGTGGGAAATATATGCTTGCTGCTAAAAATTAGATCACAGGTACCCCAATCCATCAACAGCCTCCACAAAAAGATGTCTAACCACTGAATGCATGAAGCTTTTGGCCATCGTCGTACCCCCTGCAGCCTGACCAACCCGTCATCCCAGCACCTCCTCTGTAAAAGCTGGTGGCGGCTCTCCCAGGGCTGTCAGTGTGAGAAGGTTATATGGTTTCATCCCAGCCTTTTCTCCACCAGAAGCAGGCACAGGACGCTGCCATCTGCTCAGCAATACGGCAGCCCAGGCACCAGGGACGTCGATCGGGACGGGGCCCTTTCCTCCTGACACCTCTGAACTCATCTCCCCACTAAAACAATAAGGACAGACATGCCCTATTTATCAGAGACCCAGCAGCACGGCAGCAAATGTTTGTTCTCGGTAATTCTGAGACTTCAAGTATGTCTGGTAGTAATTGAACCCAGTCTGCTCGAGCAATTTCTCTGCACAGCCAGATTCCACGAGGTAGTTCCCGGTGAGAAGGCCTCTTGCCGCATCACAACCCACCAGAGGATGTGCCAGTTTCTGTTTGTCCAAAGAAGCAAGGCTGTAGGGGTAGACGGCTCTCCCAAAGGGGGCAGACTCCCCCTGTCCCAGACAAAGAGGACAGAAACTGTGAGGAAAACAAAAGCATACTCGAGCCAGCCAGGGTAGGGGAGGTGCTTTGTGGGCAGTAGGTGGGTAAACATTTCGTTTCAGGATTTGACCCTTTTGCATGTCCTTGCTTTTTGTTTTGTTTGTTTGTTTTCTGAATATAGGGGTGTTTGAGAAATCACGATGTCATTTATAAAAAAGAATGCATGAGATTTTAAACTGGACAGTCCCAAGTCTAAATGATAGCTTCCCCGTTTATGAATTGCCCACCTTTCAATAAAACAGTCGGATACCATTAAATCTCTGCTTGATCATCTGCTTAGAAGGGAAATGTTATAAGGTACTTGATCCTCCGGCATTGTTCTAATGGGTACCCATTGGGGATAGGCATGAGAGGGGAAGAGAAGACACCGAAAACTTAGAGTTTCAGAGCCAAAGCCAGCTTTTCATCCATGATGCCCATTTTAACATTCTACATGCCTGGAAACCAAGGTCTACGGTGGGGAAGGGACTTGACTTTCCTCTCCACCGGAAAGCCTCAACATGTGCTGGTCTCCCCCTGCCCGTGGCTGCCAGTCAGGGGAGATCAGTTGGGAAAAGAAAAAAAAAAAGCCAGTGCCCCTGCCTGTGGCTGAGAAGTCTCACTGCTGCGGGACAGGCTGGGGCTCAGGGTGGGCTCGGGGGGTATGGGGCTTCACTGAGACCTTGCCACAGCATGCGCCTGTGGCCCTTGAAGGGTCCACCTGGCGGGCATCCCCTGCTGCTGGGCAGCACGGCAGCCCGCAGGGTCCACCCACATGTTCAGGAGGGAAAAGACGGCACCAGCTTCGCGGACATATTTGTTTACGCCACTGCTGATATGCAGTTTGCATAATATTGAATCTGGAAAGGACACTGCTTCCCCCGACAGGAGTTTTCCCAGCTGGAAAGAGAAAGGGAGAGAGAGAGAGAGAAACTAGCGTTACGTTACATTTTGGGGTAAAATTAAGACTTCAGCACCAAGTGCCAGGATTTCTGATGGCTGCTTCGCTGGGCAGGGAAGGCCATGCTCCCGGATCCAAAGTACCGTTGGACGGTTTTCCCACAAACACTGTTGGCAGCTCCAGGAACGGCTCTTTTGGTAAAAAAGGATGTGCTGGAATGAAGCACGGGCCTTCAGCCAAGACACGTTTCTTCCTACGAAACAGAAAGCACGCACGTGTCAGGCTGCAAGGAGCCGGGCCTCTCCGGGAGAGCAGGCTTCCTCCTCGGTGTCCCTGGGGGACGGGGAGGGCAAAGCGGAGCTGGGATTTGAAGCTGAGATGCTTGTTGCGGAGCAGAGGTCTGCTAGCCCCGTGCCCTCCGCCTTTCAGTCAGGCGCTTTTGCCAGCTTGTTTACACTCTCAGACCAGGCTCAGCACCCAGCTCGGATGTAAGGTGCAGTGCCGGGCCCGAGGCCCCATCTGTGTAAGCGGAGACACAAAAGCACAGGGCCAGGGGAAGGGGAAGGAAGCCCTCCATGGCCAACGCATGCAGGGGATATACCCTTTCCACTTGGACATCCAAACCCGGACCCTTCCTGTCCCCAACCCCTCTACCCCTGCACAACAGGCTGGCGAGAGCTGTGCGGGAGGAAGGGCTGGGGCTCCTGGTCCCAAAGTGTGACCCCCATCAGCAGTGTCACAGTCCCTGGGGAGTTGGCTAGAGGTGCAGGATGCCAGGCCCCACCCTCGACCCCCTAAGCAGACTCTGCGTTTCCAGAAGAACCCGGGTGATCCACAGTACGGCAACGTTTGAGAAGCACTGGCCTAGGTGCCTGCCACTGGACGGCACCCCTCCTTTGAGGTCCTGCCAGCCGAGAATGGCCTGTGAGTGGCGCTGAAAGGCTAAACCCCTCCCTCACCCAGCACCCCCACCGCAGCACCCTGAGTTTGGGTAAAAGGCACTTTGGACTGTAGACCCTGCTGCACCTGGGACCCCAGACACCAACCTGGGTAGTGAGGCAGCGTCTGGCTCACGCACATCCTCACCCTAGAGCCTTCCCAGATGAGGGGAAATCGTGGAGCTCAAATCCAGGATGCGCTAAGAAGGCACCCCAAAATCCAAATGAGAGTGAAATATCCGAGGCTTGGGGTTCCTGGGACAGAGGGTTCGGGCCCTTTGCAAAGCCCAGCCCAGGCTGCAATTGGGGTGAAGTTTGAAATGGACAGGTGTGGCCCTTAGGTGGGGCGTCAGGTGCACGGGCGCTGACCCAGCACCTGGCCGGGCCCTGTCCCATAGCTTGGTTCTCTCGATGTTGCCCTTGTCTGTTCACTGGAATGCAGAGGCCTTAGGAGCTCAGTCCTGGGCAGGCCACCAAGCTGTGCGATGATTAAATGCCAAACTCCCTTCAGGAGCCAGACAGCCCTGCACTCGCTGAACAGCTAACGTGACGAAAATCGGCCCACCCGCCAGAGATAACCGAGCCCTCTGGGAGAAGCAGGCCAAACCCATCGCCTCCTGGTCCTGGCCCCAGAACCTGGGACGTAAATAAGCTGAACATCACCTTGGCCTGGTGGGTTTGGCACCTGGACTACTTTACCTGGTGTTCCCACGCTTACACCTGGAAAGGAAAACGGGAATGGATGGTTTTGACACCAGCCATGCTGCAGATGAGAGCCTTAGAGAGGGTTTGTGTTTCTTTGGCACCGTACACTGAGACTGTAGAACTGCAGAGCAAAGCAGCTTTTGGTCCATCACGTGCTCCAGGCTCGGAAACCGAACACCCAGGATGAGAAAAGGCTGTAACCAAATTCACTTGCCCAGGTTTTATTTTGATTTTAAGGGCCAAGACAGTCACAGGGCCCTAAATTATTATTTTTTTAAGATGTTACATTTTTTATTTTTTTGTATTTCTTAAAAGATACTTAGATTACATAAATGTTACACAAAAAATATCGGGATTCCCATATGCCCTGCTCCCCACACCTCCCACACCCTCCCACATAAACATCCTTCATTAGTGTGGCACATTCACTGCAATTGCTAAACTCATCCTGGGGCTTTGCCACTGAGCGTGGACCATAGTTCACCTTGTAGTCTACACTCTCTCCCCCACAGTTCTGCATGTTATGGGACAATATAAAATGGCCTATATCTGTCATTGCAGTGTCACTCAGGATGATTCCCAAGCCCCAAAAGAGCCCCCATATTACCCCGTCTTTCCGCCCCCCTGCCCCCAGAGCCTCCAGTGGCCACTGGCTCCACATCAGTGTTGTAATTTCTCCCACTGCTAGAATCACAATAAGTCTATAGTAGAATACCAGTAAGTCCACTCTAGTCTCTAAATTATATTTAAACATTTTTTAAAAATATATTTTAAAATATTTTAGGCTAAAATTAATATAGCAGATTTCATTGTGTGAAACTGTAGCCTTCATTACCATTTCTTGATACATTAAGGCGGACCCAAAAATGACATTCCGAGGCACAATCTTGGCCTTCCGCACAGGTATATCCTGGCCTACCTCCAAAAGGAGATACAATAGCTTTCTGCTCAGGCAGGAGTTCTTGTGAGGTGACACAGTTTTGACAAGGGTATGCTAATCGCACTCCCACCTCAGGTGACTGTTAAAACATAAGGCTCTACACCTACACACTTGCCTGCAACAGAGAGTATTTGCACGCCTGGAAGCTGTCAGAGAATGTAACCTTGAGCTTGGTGCCATTCAAACCTTTCGATTCCTCTGGGTTGAGAGAAATTGTGTTTAGGGAGTATTTCCTAAGGGGGAAACTGTATTAGTTAAAATAATGTCGGCTGCTCTAATAGATAAATCCTGAATTCTCAGTGGCTTAGCCCAAACAAAATTGGTTTCTCACACACGTCGTGGTGCAGGGAAGGATTTCGGGCTGGGAGTCTCCCCACCAGGCCTTCAGGAGCCCAGGCTCCTTCCTACCTCTGGCTCCACTTTCCTCTGTGTCCTCGTGGCCTTCTCTCTCCAGGCAGCAGATGGACAAAGGGAGCACGGACAGAACGTGGCAGCCTCCCTCCACGTCAGCTCAGACGCGACCCACGGCACAAGACCACACCTGCCTGCTGTATGCCCAGGAGGGAAGGAACGAGCTTCGGTGAACTCAGTCTTCCGTGCTGTGGAATTGCATTACTCTAAATCTCTTAAACTGACCCCGGGTAAAGCCAGTTCATCCAAGAGCTGAGTATCTGGAGAGCAACGTGTGAGCTCTCAGAGAGCAGCAAGGAGAAGGCCCCTGAGACAAGAGAGGAAACACGGGGTGTGGTGCAATGGCAGGGGGAGCTCCCAGCCACGACTACAAGATGCTGCTGAGGATGGCCTTCTGGACCTGATAAAGTTTCCAGGAGAACCCAGGAGGGAAATGTCTCTCAGGCCTCCGAATCTCACAGAGCGCTGTTCCGCCTCCGTGTCTGCTTTGCTTTTATTCGGTTGTGTTTCCCTCCTTGCCTTGGCCTTTGGGAAGCTTCAACTCAGATCAATACGGCCCATCTCTAGAAATACATGAGGCCTTGAGAGATGCATCTGTCGATCCAACCTTCCACCTGGCTCCATTCATCTTCTCTATTCTGACCACTCCTCCGCTCATTTTTCTGAGTGTTTTATTTCATCTTGCTATGATTCAACTAGCTTTGTAAACTGCATTTATCCCACCTCAGGAATAAAATGGAATATAAACAGATAAATAAACATAGAACAGGTAATCAGCACAATGCAAGGGAAACAACGATTCAGGAGCTAGTGTGGAAAGCTGGCCACACCTCCTTTTCCCTCCTCTTCTCGCCATGCCTTGGCCTTGAGGGTATAGAGGTTCTACCTGCAGTGGCTCTTAAAAAGCAAAACCAGTCCCTGTGCCCTGGACACCTGCTGCACGCACAGCTGGGGGGCAGCCTTCCAGAAAATGCCTTCCCAGCTCACAGAACCTCCACAAACTCCAAGAGGAACCTTCCTCATTTGCCCGCATGGACAGTAATCTCCAGGTTGCCCCTTTGCCCTGGAAGGCTTTACAAAGACCCACTTCTATGCTGACAGCCTGCACTGCAGAAGTGATCACGCAGGGCAGTTCAATGTAAGAGGGATAGTTACAAATCCAATCAGAGGGGAGTGAATCCGAAGGAATCCCAGGCTTTCCTATGTGTGAGTGACCAAGTGCCAGAACAGTGGGGACCGTGAATGTGGGAAATTGCCAGAACTGACCAAAGAAGAAGCTGCTGGCAGAAATTCGTGCCTGAATAGCAGGGCCTTGGAGCCCTCGGCCTAGCTGTGGCTGACCTGACCACTGACCTCATTCTAGTTCTGTAGCTCTGACTCTAGGACCTGAATTACCAGCACTTTCTATAGATGCACTTTTGCTCGGATGTCCAAGTCCTGCTCACCTTGATACATATGTGCTGGTACTAAAGAATGACCTTCTCGCTGGAGGACATTCACTGACCCGGGGTCACACGATTTCAACGATGCAAATGGGTGGAAGCGTTGCTGCCTCAGTCATCCCTCTGTTTTCACTTCTTGGCTTTGGGATCCGGGTTTTTGCTCTGATAGGACATCCAAAGTAAAAGGCAAATAATCTAAAAAGTCACACCTTCAGGCAAGATAAGCTAATTCCTGGGTAGGAATTAAGAGGAATGGGATTAAGAGGAAGGCACCAGAGGTAATTTTGCATCGCCCTTCCTCTTAGGAGAAAGCCGTCCCTCAGCCTCAACTCTCCTCTGCAGACATCCTGCCCCAAATAAGCACAACCGTGCTCAGAGAATCAAGGCCCAAGGCTAGCTGGAGTCGGAGGCATCTAATCCCCCCACTCCCACTCCCACAGAGCAGGAGACCACGGGGGCTTGACTGCTGGGAAACTGAGAGCCAAACCCTTATACCAAGACCCGAGGCTCCTACGTGTGGCACCTCCATCCACTTGTCCTGCCCATGTCATCCCTCGGGACCCATCAGGCATGGTACGATGTCATTTCATGTCTCTGGGCTTGTAATCCATTTGAGAGCAAATGGGAATAATAATTCATGCTATGTCATAGTTTAATAAGAAAGTGCTAATAAAATAACATGCATGAAAGTGCTTTGACAAAGTTCTTTGACATTGGTGAAGTTCAAATGATAAGCCCCCGTGTCCCTTCCATTCAGGAGCTTCTATAATTAGCAGTTTAGAAAACCCTACCTGGCCCACTTTTCCACCTCACCCAGTGATGCGCCGCAGCGTCCATCTTCATAAGTGGGCATCTTTAGTCCCCAATGGGGCCACATTTCAAAAGGTCATCTCGGTGGCCTGTGTCTGGCGCCGCTCTAAGCTGTCCTTCACTGGCAGTAACTCAGGCCCTCGTCTTTCGTCCCACGTTACACTAAAGTCCCGGGTGACAGGGTCTGGATCTGGGTTTGCAAAGTCAGGATCTGACTTTGACGTTGACCTTCTCCCCTGCATGCGAGTGTCTAGCGCAGTGCCATGAAGAGAGAGGGCCCCCAACACATCGTTCCTGAAACAAGGAGCATTCAGAAAAGTCAAGCTCTGCTGCCCCTAGGGCTGTGGCAGCGAAAAGTACAAGGCCAGCTCTTGCACACATGTGCACACACTCGTGCAAGCACATGCATACACACATGCACACCGGCACACACATGCACACAAAAACACATCGAAACCCATGCACGCATGTGCACACACACTTGGTGAGGAGGAGCAGAGCTGGTGGGCTCTGGTTGAACTGGGGTCGCCATCTCACCTCTCAGTCTCGTGTCTCCGAATGGGCACAGGGTCATTCGGGTTTGGCACAGTGTTCTGGAAGGTCCTGGCGTCCTGTCTAAAGGGAGAATCGGGGGGTTATGTGCCTACACCTGCCACATTTAGCCCCTCTCTCACACTCTCAGCTCGCAGACTCGGCCCAGGAACAAAGCCCTCAGGTATCACTCACCTGTTTTGCGTGGATTACATTTTCAAGGACAAAAAAATATTAATTTAAAGGGAAAAGTCATTTTGGGATATTTTTTTTTTTAGTGAAAATAAATCTTACCTTGAGCCGCTTCTCCTTCTCACCCAGAGAAGTTCAATTGTCCACCCTGGCTTTCTGAATAGCAATTAAGAAAGATAAAAAATATTTTCCTGTTTAGGATTTTTTTTTTTTTTTTTTTTTTTTTTTTACAGGTATCAAAGGCACTAAATATATGGCAAATGAGCAACTGGCTTCAGACTATGTTGCTTATGAGAAACTGGGTGGGGTTGCTTGGGGAGTAAGCGACCAGTGGGTGAAGATGCTCGAAGCACACGTGATTCAGCTGGAGCCGGGCTCACGGGGACCTCATGGAAGAGCGAGACTTCACACCACGTGGGCAGGCACCTGGGAATCCAGACGCGCGTGTGGCGCCAACGCCTGGTGCCTCATCCCAATGGTGGGGGGGGGAGTGCCCCACTCCTGCAGCCCAAAGAGGCTCAAGTTCAGGCAGTCCCCCTTCACCCACCCCTTTTAACTACCCCGATGCCCCCCACTCCCACCCGCCTGCCCCAAGCCAACTCCCTTTTGCCACATGAGTGGCCAGTGGACTCTTGAGCACTAGCACTTCCATCCTCTGTGCACACGTCCTCACCTCCCTCGCCCCAACTGCACAGTCCAGCAATCTAGCACTTCCTATCGTGTGCTTTCATGCTGATCTCCCTCCAATTTTTGCCCCCATGGTCCTCCAGGCACTTAAAAACACACCCCTCTGGGACTCTAAGAAACTAATTCCGTACTCTTTGGAAAGTGGCAAAACCCTTGCAAAGTAGAGGAAATTTTGGAAGAATCTGGCAGAGACTATCAATGGTTTAGTTATATTAATAAGAGACCCATTTATTCATTAGCTGAGATTTGCCAAAGGGCCTGTGGGTAGAATTCTGAGGGTTAACGAACTTAGATGGGAAAAAATTTTGTATTCACTTTCACTAACCTCTAACTGAAATATAGCATTTCCTTCCATTGTGAATGTGGCAATAAACCACAGTGTTTCAGCAATACCTCTGATTTGGCAACAGCCGAAATTAGATGTTATAATATCATATTACGTTTGTTACAGATTTCTCAAAATATTATCTTGAGCTTATGACAGTTATTGGTTATTGGACCCACCAGATTGTTTTTTGATGAGTTAATAAAGAAGCATATATATGACTATACTGCATAGTTGTTTTATTATTGTTTAGATAACTGCATGTCAATATAATCGGCTTCCTTTGTAAGCCTATGAGTTTCATTTCATGCTTTCAAAAATATTCTGAGAAGGAGTCCATAGGCTTCACCAGATACCAAAGGAGACCATGGAAAACAACAACAAAAAACATCACGACCCTCCATGGCCCTTGGGAAGTGACACCCCACCCACAAAGGCTCTGGTGACATCGAGCTGCAGCTCTCGGAGCTCCTTACAGGATTGAGTACTTCCAGGTGCCTCAAGAGGTGATAGACATCCACCCTCATTTCCAAAGCAGGAAACTCAAAGCGGTTTCATGCAGCACAAGGTGGAATGAGGGGACCCTCAGAGCCCGCCAGGGCTGAGCAGCCTCTGCCCTAGCTCTGGCCTCCACAGGGAGCCAGGAGGGGCTGCATCCAAAAGGCCACCCCCTCAAAGCCCACCTGAAAGTATGTCTCCAGCCACGAGACGTCTGCTGCTTCCAGATGGACCAGGAGGGCTCTCTCATCCCTCTCAGCAAGAGAAAAGTCCTTCGTGAACATAATTCTAAAGTGGGTGAGAGATACTGTTCACTACTCAATTCCCTACCCCTCACACTAATTAAACAAGTACTTTGGGTTAATTAATTTGTAGGGAGCACCGTATTGCTGAGCGTACATTTTTCTAGGCTTCAAATGTTCTACTTCTCAAGTTGAAATTATTTTGCTGCAACTTTTCTTTCTTTCTTTCTCTCACCTTTAGCACAAAGTCTGTTTGCCTGTGTTCCTTTTGCAGTTTGGGTGGAAAAAAATTAGAAAGGGGGAAGAAAGCAAAGATTATTTGATTCTTTGAAGAGAGAAATCCTACTCATGGATTTCTTTTTTGCATTTAGCTCATTGCAGAGAAAAGAGCGATTGTGTGAGCAGAGTGGGGAAGGGAGGAAGCGAGGAAGGAAAATCAGCTTTGATGTGCTCCACGTGGGGGCAGAGGCAGCAGCCCCCACATTCCAGGGCAGCTGGGCCGACAGGCCCTTGGAGACCCTTTCACAGCCAGGCCATACCTGCCTGATTGGAGAACTCTGAACCACGGATTCTAAAAACTGAACAGGCCCAAGGAAGAGAGCATTAGACGTGGCCAGAGAGACGCACGCCTTCCCGGCTCTTGCTGCCTGAGGCACTTTGATCAGAGGAATAAAAGCTGAGAACTAAGAAATCATTCTGAGCTCGAGCTGAGAAGGGGAGAGCTGATAAACCAGGGAAATACTCTTTGTAACGTGAGCTTGTATTTCTTCCTTCATCTCTTGGCGTAAATAGGGGAGGCAAAATACATGGGCATCAATGCCGGGTGATAAATGCTGGGAACTTCTGGGTCAGCTCAAGGGCTCACTGTCTAGCCTGTGAAAGAGCAAATATCTAACACAGAACATGCACTCAGCTGAAACACACAGACTCTCACTGCTGAGCCCCTCTGCAGAGTCCTCTGGAAATTTGCTCCTGACTTTGGGCAGGGTGAAGACATCAGTGAGCTGTGACTCCCACGGGTCAGTGATTGGTGATTGGGACTTGGTTCACTTCAGTTAAAAAGAAAGAAAGAAAGAAAACCCCTTAGTAGTTAATTAGGTGATGCGTGCTGAGCATTGTGCTGGAGAAATCTAGGGCCAAAAGATGAATAGGAGATGGGGTGCCCACAGCTTCATGCATGCCGTAAAAACCGTATTTACAAGGTCACAGAGGAGTGAGACAAGCGACGTCTGGGAAGGCTTCGTTGCAGAGGTGATGTGTGAGCTGGGTTTTGACGAATGAATAGGAGGTTGTCATGCAAATGTGGGATGAGAATGATCTTGTATGCTGGGGAAAGAACACAGAATATATAAGTTGTGCTCAGGAGGCGTGTTGTCTGGAGAGCTGGCGAGTCATGGTAGATCAGTGTGGGGCCAGGTCTTGAAAGACCCATGTCATGCCAAGCCTGCTTTTCTGGGGATTTTAAACCCGATGGGGTGGTTTGAAGCAAGAGAACAACAGGAGTGGAATTGTGCGTGTGTGTGAGTGTGTGTATGCATGCACGTGCCTTCTGGGAGCAGGGTGCCTCGGAGAAGCACGATGGTTTCCCCTGTGGAAGTGCTGATTCTCAGGCAACTGCGGAGAGGCACGCCGGGGGCAGGGTGCCATGTGGTACCTCAGGAGGGGAATCGGTGCTGGAGGTGCAGATTTGGGAGCTGCCAGGCTGGTCGGGGTGGGACGTGAACGTCACAAAGAGGAAGAGACAGCAATGAGACAGCAACCTCTGGACTCTCGCTCAGGTGGGTGGCACAGAGCTTAGAAATGCCTAGAACATCAGGGTTAAAGGGTCCTTAAAGGTCAACCCCAGCCCTCAAGCTGAAGGACTGTAGCAGCTACGCCCCCCCCCACCCCGGTGCCAGCCTGCCATAGGAGGAAGAGAACAGCGGCTCCCCACTGTCGTGCCCACCCCCTCTCTCCATGGCTCTAGCCTCTACGGGCACTTCTTGCACAGCTCTTCCCACTTTCCGCCATGAATTGTCGTTATTCCTGGGTGGGTCCCATTTTTCTCTGGACTATGGGCAGGAGTCGGTTGGCATCATTGTCTGGACCACAGAACCAAGCGCAGGGCGGGCCTGCCACAGAGCAGGGTCTCAGAAGACAGGAGCTGGGTGCCACGCCCCCTGGGAGGGCAGGAGAGGGCAGACTCACTGGCGAGTGGATGAGCAAAGCGACAGGAGATGAGAGCAGAGCTCAAGGAAACATGTGGGGCTCCATCTCCCAGGAGGCCAAGCACGGGCCCCACCTGGGTCCCAGGCTGCAGAAGACCCTACTGGTCTGACACCCATCACTCCAGGTTTTGGCAGAAGCAGGACAGGATGACCTAATAGATGTTTTCCAAGCTTCATGCCTATTATCCCCAAACAAAATGCCGTGGGCTTCACGCCACTCCTCTCTGGTAAGGTGCAGTGCAGTTAGGCACAAAGCCCACCTCGGTCTGCACAGAGAATGGTGGGGAGGCCGGCCATGGCCCAGCAAAGCTGCCTCGCTGAATCGGTCCAGAGATCCCATCGGAAATGGCTGGTCCTTCAGTGGCCTCCGAGAGCTCTCAGTTAAACTCCACTCAAGATCCGAGGGAGTCGGAAAGGGGCATCGGACAGGGAGGAGAAGGGCAGGATTCTACCTTCTGTTCTGCCACTAAACGGGGCACCTTCCTGTCTCAGAGTCTCCGCTTCCTCATGTGGGCTCCCCACCTGGCCACTCTGCTACAGGTGAGCCCGGGTCCCCCACCTGGTGCTGCCGGCTGAGGTCAGTCCAGAGGCTTCAGCAGCTGCCCCTAAATTAGCAGCCCTGGCTCCCGCCTTGGAGCCCTGGGGTTCAGCAGTCCCCAGGGCCCTCATCAGAGTCCAGCCCCAGGTCATCCAGAGGCTGCTTTGGGGGTCCCGCCAGGGGCATTCAGGAAGACTTGGAATCAAGCCGAGGCTAGAGTCCATGACTTGTTTCTTCCCAACCCTTTGCCACAGGGACCTATGTCCACCCAGAAACCCCAAGGGTCCCTGCTGGGCTGCACCAAACTGAGGGCCCAGACCAGTGATACCCTCGCCGCAGTTGCTGGGACACCCCGTACCACCCCCAGCTGTCCCGGCTGCTTTCCAGGGAGGCTGACCTGCCCTGCCCCGGCGTCTTTCCTGCAGCACAACCAGCTTCAGTCCCTCTAAGCTCCCAAGAGCCTGCCCCGGCCCCAGTTAGGTCCTCTGGGAAAGGACCAGGCTCATCTCCTTTAGCCCTGGGCTGATCCCAGATTTTCCAATGACTGTCCCCAGATTCTGACTTTTTTGGCTGGCCACGTCCAAGCCACTCAGAGGAAGAAGATCCTGAGAAAGAAGATCCTGGGTATTGTAAAGCAGTAACAGTATGAAATCTGTATCTGGAGAAACTCCCCAGGCCATGAAGTAAGTCCCCTCTCCCACCCTACAAAGTGCCAACTGTGCAGAGCAACGAAGGAGGAGGCTGCTGACCCTGCCCCAAACCAGAGGGCCCGACTCAGACCAAGAAAGAGCAAGCTGGGCACCAGGTCCTGCCAGGCTTCCTCTCTTCCCTCCTCCTTCTCCAGCTCTGTACCCCCAGCCATGCCTGGATCAGCCCCTGGGATTGCAGACCCTTCCTGCCCAGCGCCACCCTCCACGCCTACATGGTGACCTTTAGAGTGGCCTCTTCACCATGTCATCTCCCAGCTATGAATGTAAAGAGCTCTCCATGCCTGGGAGAGACAACAGCCTACCATAGCTGTTCCACATTACACCTGTAGCCTCAGCCCCTGCTTCACTTGTCTCACATCGGGTACCCCAGCCAGCAGGGAGAGTCTAACTGCACCTTCCTCTGGCCAGTCCTAAGGTCACTGTGATGACTGGACCCTGCGCCTTGTGCCCACCCTGCCCACTTCCTCCCCCAGGAAGCTCGCCCTGACCTCCCCACCCACCTCCTCTGCCCAGACCCACCCTGGTCCCTTGGGCACCCTGCCTGCTGCTCTTGCACAGCTGCAGGTCTCCAGTTCTGTCCTCCTCCACCTCCAGTTCTACCTCCTGCCCCTTCAAAAGACCCCAGATGCTGTCGATGTTCTGTAGGAGGGAGTTTAAACGAGGCCCAGGCCCTGGGGGTGGGTTTAGGACGAGGAGCAGGTAGCATTCCTGATTCGCCTTTCTGTCCTTGTTCACAGGGCAGTTGTACCCCAAGAATCTCTCTGAGTGGGCAAAACTAGAGCTGAGGCCCTAAAAAGCAAGAGGGAGGATTTGAATTGGCCAGGGGAGGTAAGCTGGAGGGACTGTCAGCAGGCTTTAACCAAGGTACAGCATCAGGTGACAGGGGAACTGCTTTCTGAGCTGGAAGGTTCTTGACACGGGCTGCACGAGCCTCTGAGAAGGTACACGATGGTGGCCACCATGTCAGGCAGGAGAGAAGAACACGGTGGCAAGGCCAGGAGGCAGCTTAGGGAGAGCATTAGCAGGTGCAGTGGAGAGAACACTGGCTGCAGAGCCAGACTGCTGGCTTCCAACTTGGCTGCACCACCATCTGCCGTCTACTTAGCATCTCTCCTCATCTAAAAACGAGAAAATAACAGCACCTACTCCTAGGCTTGCTGCGGCGATTAGATGGCTAAGTGGGAGCAAAGACTTAGAGCGGTGCCTGGGACAGCACAAACGCTCAGTAAGTGTCAGCTATTATTATTTTTTATATAGTCTCCCAATCACTATTACCCCCCACAAAGGCACCCCAAATTATGATACACACAGAGCCCCAAGACATAGCCTCTGGCTTCCTTTTCCAGCAGGATCACCTCCCCCAGCCCCTCTTCTCTAGAAACTCCAGAGCTCCCCCTGAAGGTCTAGGTTCCAGTTCCCAGAGTGGCAGTGTCCCCATGTCCCCACATCACCACGGCTCTGTGTTCAGTGTGAGGTCCCCCCTTCCTGCATGTGAGGAATTCTCGGCCTTCGGCAGAAGAAATCACCCGGTCAGCCACACTGAAGGAGAGCCATGCCTCCCTGTGGCAGTAAATGGGCCACAATCTGGGGGAGACCCAGGGCCTCTCCCTCCCCAGTTCAGACACAAAGCCCCTTCCTGCACCCCCAGAGTACCCTGGAAGCACCTCTCCTCCCTCTCTTTGCCTTCTTCTCCTCCTCTCCATAAACTGAGGTTAGAGCCTCGTACCCAGGAGCACGGCAGACTGTCCAGACCCACCAAGACTCTGCCTCTTGGAGGAAAACCCGTTGCCAATCTCTAGCCTCTCATTGCAGACAATGAATTCAACTGCAAAGAAAAACATCGTGCAAAGTGGGGCCAAATGGAAAATCTGTTCATCACTTCTTCTGGGTGCCTGGGGTCCCTTTTTGGGGAATTTTCAAATGGCTCAGCTCATGTGAAGCCAAAGAAGAGAGAGGAGACAGATGGAGCCCTGCATTCTTCCAGAGATTCTTAGGAATTGTCCTTTCGGAAGCCCCCTCTGCCCATCCATGATGCAGTGGGGAGCCTCATCCCGTGACCTGCTCTTACTAAAGACATCTCTCCCTGCACCTGACAGCTCCGGCATGTCTCTGCCGGGACTCGCCTGCACAGCGGCCTTTGCGAGAGGTGTTTCTCACACAACTGGCTCAGAAAATTCCAAGACGTGTGATGGGAAAGGCAGTTTTGCTCCTGTACAACACAAGGCAAGAGCAATGATTGTCACAAGAAAATGTCCACAGGTAGAGGGACTTGTCAATTAAAACTGACCCTGCCCAAGGAGTGGAAAAAAGGGGTGAGCCAGGCTCCACCCAACACCCTTGTCACTTGCCTGCATGGGAGATCTAAATTAAAGAACCCTGGGGATTCCCTTTCCTTTGGAAGAGAGCCTTGGGGGTGTTGGATTTGGCTGCAGAGTTTGCCTCTGTGCCCGGTGGAGAGAAGGCCGCTCTCAGATGCCATGACTCGGCCAAGCCCTGCCTTCAGCCCGCATGCCCATTTGCTGTCCAGCCATCCTCACCGAGCCAATCTTCTCCCGCCTGAATCCCGGAGGTGCCTGCTGCCCTCTCCTTGGGCACACATGTTCACTCCCAGCTCTGTGCTTTATCAAGCTGCCCGACTCCGCTGCCCACCGCCAAAAACCCCTACCCCACACCTTGCTTCACCCTCTGAGACCCAGCTCCAGTCCCACTTCCTCTGTGGAGGCTTCTCTGCTGTCCCTGGAGCATAGGTGTCTCCCTCTAGGAGCCCTGAGTCCAGAGCCCAGCCCCAGCCTTTATTCCTGAACTAACACAGCAGCACACCCACCTCTGCCTCCTGCCTAGGAGATGGCTGGGAAGGTTGAATCGGATGCAAACCCGTGACTGGTGGGGATTTTCTCTGCAAGGAATGTACAATGCTGGTAAGCCTTGGATTTCACAGCAAAATCAAAACAAAAACAGGGAAAGCAAAGAAAACGTGGAGGTTGTTCTGTTTGCACTCAACTAAAATCAGTCCTGAAAGGCGGGTAAGTTGAGGAAGCTGACCTGTGGCCCTGCTGCGGGAGCTGCTTCTGAACTGCAGATGGTGTTTCCGGCAGGCACGGGGACAACGTTAAGCGAGGACTGAGTGATTCACTCTGTGGAGACCTCTCCAAACAGATAAGTTCAAAGTTCTGCTTTTAATCGATTTGGTGTGTGATATCACTGGGCAGCATTTCCTCCGAAGATAAGGGCAGAATTGATTATCAGATACGAAGTACAGGCAGCCTGGAGGAACACGGGGTCCACTGCAGAGGCTCGGGGGCTGAAGCCAGCTTGGGGAGGGGACACTGGCTGCTGCCTTGCCAGGATGACTAGGCCTTCCAGCTCAATTCCCGGCTCTGTGAGTCAGTCAGGGGGGGCACAGAGCTCTGCCTGGCCCCCACCCCCACCCCCTCAGTGGGGACCAGTCATCAGCTTGGGAAGAGAAGGGAGGTGTACAAAGGGCGGGGGCCTTGCTGACAGCCGAGAATGGCAAATCTCAATGTTTGTTCCATCATCCATCTATTTATACTATTAAGCATGAAAGTGTCCTACCCTGTGCTAAGTGCTATTGCCAGAGCAGAGAGCCCTGGACCCCATGTCTAGGAAGCACACACCCCAGCAGGAGGGGCATCTAGCAAGTGCTACAGATAATTGCAAAGAGCAGTAGGTTGAACCAAACACAGTTTTTACAGGGCAAAGGCACAAAGTGACATCATGGGAATGGAAGGCTTTGCCTTGCGTGGGGAGGCAGATATTACACAAAAGATTGTCCATCTATAAGCAGAAAGCTTCCTCCTGTGCCCTGGGAGCAATTGGATTCCGGAAGCTCTTCCCAGCCTGGGAGAGCTGGTACCAGAACTCAAGACTTCAAGGCTGGACCAGATACTCACCCTCTTACTAAAATCTTTGATCCTTTCCCCAGCACACCCCATAGAATTTATCGTGTTCTATTTGTACCGTCTCTTTAGTGGACAGTCTCATCCACTGGACAATGAGCTCTTTAAGGGCATAGCCATGTCAGCCTCCATCACAATTTTACCCCCAGGGCCTACAGAGAACGTGGCACGTGTTGGCCTTCAAAATATTTTTTGTAATGAGTGAGCCCAAGAGACAGCTTTGAGTGCTGCCTGCCTAATGCACGTTTAGAAAACGTTGGCTAACAATAATGAGAGCTGCCATTGTTTGGACAGGCATTATGCATCAGATACTGCTAAGCACTTGCAAACACTGGCTCATTTCATCCTCACAATGGTCTTCTGAGTTTGGCATTATTATCCCCATCACACAAATAAAGGACCTGAAATTCAGAGAAGTAGTTTCTGCACAAGGTCACACCACTGATCCATGGCTGACACAAGATTCAAACTCAGAACTGTCCCTAGTCCCCACGGGGACAGAAGCCCCAGAGTAAGAGCATGTTCTTGTCTGTATGTGCACGAGGAGAGGGAACTGTTCCTAAGCAGATGTGGAAAAAAACGCAAGGAGCTTCCAGCTCACCTGACACAGCCGCAAGGAAGGCAGGAGGAGTTCTAGCTGTCAGGCTCCAAAGCGCTCCAGAGATGGAGCTCCTAAGGCCACAGCATCCTCTGTGAGCAGGTCAAATCAGGTACCAGGTTCTACAAATCTCCTCCAGGAGGAAGAGAAAAGCCTGACGCAGACTTGGGGGTGGGGGAAAGGCGGAGCTGCCGCCATCATCAGCGCAGCCCCAGGTTCTCAGCGTCTCTCACAGGTTCAGCCAGTCTTCTCCCTAAAGCTCAGATCTGGCTGCATCTGGGAACTTGCAGAGCTACAACCAGATCCAGCTGGGTCTGGGGTAGGCAACAGACAAAGAGACCATGTTACACGTGAGGGTGAGGGCACAGACTGACTCCCACAGGCAAGAAGCACAGATGTGCAAAAGTGGTAAATGGTGTGCCTGCCTTCACACGCAAACCTTAAATGGGATGTGCTGGTGTGACATAGACTGGGGGTGCTGGGTAGGTGTGCTTCTCCCTGTGAAAAGCCAAGGGAGGAGCTTGTCATCACGGAAAGAAAGAAAAGCAGCCTGCTCATTTCATAACAAAAGCCCCAGTGAGCCTGTGGCAAGTGCTCTCAATAGCCTCCTCCCACCTGACTTACACCGAAGCCATCGTTCAGCTGATGGTGTTCAATATATGCCCAGAATGAACGCCGTGCATCTTGGTGCTTCACCCTCCACTGCCTCTAGAAAAATGGATACTAATGAAGGTACCTTCGGTGTTTTCCTAAGAAGGCTATCGCCTCTGATATTACAGAGTGCTTCAGCAGATCGATAAAGGTCCTAAATCAATGCAATTTATTAAATACGAGCACTTTCCTAGACAAGGGTTCCAAAAGATTCCAGAACAGCACATCACTGGCACTCAGAGTTGGCAAGGTGCAGTGTCTACTTATGATGAACAAAGGCTCAACAAATAACTCAAGAACAGATTTAGAGCCAGGAATAGTGATGTCATAATCACCCCACCCTAGATCCTAGTGTGCAGAGCCTCAAAATGCTCTTCAAACAGAATCCTATTCACCAACCTTTTACAGAAATTCCCTGATGGGCTCCTGGGACAGAGGAAGCAGATGTTCAAGTCAACAAGGGCAAGTTCTAATGGGCAAAGAAAAGCACAAGTGAGGTGGGATCAGGCACAGTGGGTCTCGTGCACCTGGGAATCATTCCTCGAATCTGCCCAATCTCTGCTCAGAGGACAGGTGCTCTCTCCATCCAGGGGTCTGAAAGTCATCCCAGAGGACAACTTGCATCCCAGCCCTGGCTCAGACAGTCAGACAGGGCTGACCTAACAATTCCCTGGAGTAAGCAGACCACTAACTACTGATTTTCACTTCCTCTGTGGCAAGAGTTCCTAAAACAGCCACTCTGATGATGAAAATGAGATCATACTTCTCTACAAAAGCAAGAAGGACCACAGCAGAGCTGCTGTGAAAGTGAGGTCATGGTCCAGGCTTACAGACACTCAAAGCCTGGCCAGAGATCAGGCTACTCCCAAGAAAGAGAGCTTTTGTGAAAACACTGACCCTACCGTGTCATTCATCCACCTACTCATCCATCCACCCATCCATCCACCCATCCACCCATCCACCCATCCACCCATCCATCCATTTATCCATTCACCCATTCACCCATCCAACCACCCATCTACCCATCCACCCATCCACCCTTCCAGCCTTCCACCCTTTTAGCCTTCCATCCCTCCTGCCATCCTTCCATCCATCCAGCCAGCCAGCCAGCCAGCCATGTTGAGGGTTATACCCCATACTAGGCTCTGCAGAGATGCAAACGGGGCCTTCAAGGATCCAGAGTGCTACATCAGCCTATTTGAACGCCATACGATGGCTACTGCCTAAGCTCTGCAGGCAGCTACACCTGAGTCCTCATCTCACTGTGTGTCCTTGGGCAAGTTATTAACACGCTCAGCACCTCAGATGCCAGACATGGAATGCAGGGATAACAATGGTACCTACCAAACAGAGTCTCTGTGAGGATTACATGAATAATGGAGTGTTTCCCAGAGAGTGATAAAGAAAATCATCAAGGGGACAGGAAATAATTTTAGGTGGAAGAGGGGCAAACTTTAAAAAAAAACCAAATACACATTTTAGAAAAAAATCAAACTCATGATTTCATAAACATTACTACTGAACACAAAGTTTAAAATGAATTTACACAGAATAAGAATGGTTATTTGTAAAATATGATACCAGCAAAGGGCTTGGACCCAGACTATAGAAAGAATTTCCACAAATAAATAAGAAAAAAATAGAAAATACAATAGAAAAATAGATGGGAGATTTGAACAGGCACTCACAAAAAAAAGATAGGCAATAGACTCATGAAAAGATGGCTAATCTCATTAGTAATCAGGGAAATGCCAACTAAGTCCACCAAAAGGTAAAGATGGAGAGCAATGGAAACCTGCATACTTGGCTGGTGAGAGTATACATCGGTACAACCACCGAGAAAACTAAAGTTGGTTATATCTTCTGCTTCTTCCCATGGCTTTCTCTCTGTGTGTCTGAATTTCACCTACTTATAAAGGACTCCAATAATCTGATCAAGAGCCAGCCTGATTCAGCTGGGCCATGCCCTAACTGAAGCAACCAAAGGTCCTGTCTAAAATGGGTTCACTCCCTCAGGAATGATATAAGATAAGAGCATGATTTTCTGTGATACATAACTCCAAGCCACCACAATAAGTACAGTAAAATTGTGAGGGTAGTAATGACTACTGATTGGGAAACACTGAAATCTTTACAAGATACAAAACCCTGTTCTATACACTTTTTCATAACGGCCTCACTTATTTGTCACAACATTCCTGTGAGGCAGATAATACTGTTAGCCCCCATTTTACAGATGGGAAGCTAAGGCATGCAGAAGTCAAGTTACTGATCTAAGACCATCTAGCTAGTTAGCTACAGAGCTGGAATTCAGACCCAGGCAAGCGAACATGGAAGCCTGTGCCCTTAGCCCCCATCCCCACCCTGTGCTGCTGGCGCTTACAGGACTAGCCCGGGGAGTCCACCTCCAGCCTGCTCTTTCAGTTTAGCTCTTGGGGTTAGAAAGAATAGTCCTTCCTCTTGACCCACTGCTTTCTGCTCAGGGCACCTGCAGGTCATATATCATTCCTCTCTTTCCGTGTTTTGTGTTTTGGTTTTGATTCTCCTGCCTTTCCTCTAAATGTTGTAGCCCCTATTTCAAGAAGTCTAGTGGTATCTGCCTACTTAGGGTCGAGGGGATGCCACAGGCGCAGACAGCACAGCCCTTTGAAATATAAATTCAAATCACCAGGCTGCTATCCAGGACATTTACCATGAGACCCCAAGGTGGAATTTGGCTTCACCCGATGAGAGGTGTCTCAGGGAGTTTTGGCTTCGGAGTGAGGTGTTAACACAGACCCTCCAGCTCCCTCCAGATCCTGCACAAGTCGTGGCGCTGAGGGTGGTGGGATCACAGGGGCAGCCTGGTGTGAACAGCAGGCAGCCTCCCCTCTCAGGGGGAAGCCGGAGATGGATGATGCAATGCACACGGAATGAAGCAGGAAAACAAAATGGCTCCCCAATGTTAGGAAAAGTAAGGAGATGCTCCCAGGCACCAGGGCTTGAGGATGCTGCCTGAAACAGACTCAGGCTGCGTCTGCTCCTAGGAAACAGCACCTTTTGAGAGTGTGCAGTCATCAGCAGGGAGACTTGAGCACCCCCAGAGCCTGCTGGGAAGCCTGGTTGATTTGTTATCTGAAGATCACGATGGTGGCTCTGAATATCTTCACGATCCTTTAGTGCTAAATTTATTTGTAATCATTGCGGCAGCTTGTTTAATTAGAACTAATGAGCAGACTCACACTAAGTGACATGCTGTTGGGAATCCTCTTCCCCCCAACCTAGACTATCCACGAAGATGCAACAAAGAGGCAGGACGAAGCAGCAATTCCATTGGAGGAACCCAAGCCCCTACACTGGAGGCCCCACCTTGGATGGGGAAATTTCACCACAGGACACCTGTATGGATGCCTCCAGCTCCCTCAGGCTGTGGGGACAAAGCGTCCTAGTTATGAGCTGCCATTTCTGAAAGCTTGATGACGGGGGAGAGCCCCCCTCTACAGGCCTCCTAGAGAGCCTGTGATTTGCCATGCACATTATTAATGAGCTTCATCCTAAAGTTATTCTGGCTGCATGTGGAGTTTAGAGGACTTGGGAGCACAACTTGGCAGGCGAGATAGACTTTAAAATGCAGCACCTCTCCGGTCTGTTAAAAGAAAGAGAGAGACAGCATGATATCAAAGAAAAAATCAAAGAGTCGGGGGTGGGGGGCAGTAGCATAAAAAAGGTTGGAAAAATTAGGAAAAGAAAATTATACACACACACCTATTAAATAAGGTATTTTCACCTCCATTTCTGCTCTGCTACGTTCCTCCCAGCCTTGAGGCCCCCTTTCCTCCTATTCCTTGCTTTCTGGTCACCTCCCACAGTCCCTGCAGGGGTCCCCTAGCTATCTCCAAACATTCTACAGCTGACTTCCCCAAATCTCAGCACACACCCGTACCCCACCCCTACTTCCTTTCTAGGAGCCATTTGGTACTTCACTCATTCAATTATTCATCCAAACAGGTATGGAGCCCTTGCTGTGGTGGTTCGAAGCCGTGCATACCACAGGAGAACATTCTTAGGCGCCTTCCGTTCCTGTGGGTGGGAAGCCACTAAGGAGGACCTTTGGATGAGGTGACTTCAGTTAAGATGTGGCCCAGCCCAGTCGGGATGGGTCTTAATCCTCTTGCTGAAGGCCTTTAAAGGCAGAATGAACTTCAGACACGGAGAGAGGAAGCCACACAGGGAGCAGCCAGACGCTGAAGCTCAGTGGAATCCGGAAGAGAAGGGAGACACCAGGAGATGCCGCCTTGTGCATTGCCTTGTGACAGAAAAGCGAAGGACCCAGGATCGCCAGCCCCAGAGTGCCAGTCTATGGGGAGAAAGCGTCATCACCTTGACAGTGCCTTGATTCAGACTCTTGAGCCTCAAAACCAGGAGCATTTAAACACCCATTGTTTAAACGGACCCAATTTCATGATATTTGCTTGAGCAGCCAAAGAAATTAAAACACTTGCTATGCAAGTAATTGTGGCAGGGGCTAATCCCAAGGTCTTGGATAAGGCGGCTTTCCCTGTGGGTATCTTATCTTTTTTGAGAGGCTGCATTCCCGAGAGTAGACGGTACAACCGGCTCGTGGCTGCCGCTGCCCAAGGCCTTGGCCCACCTTGGCCCGTCAGGAATGCCTGCTGAATGACCACCTTGGGCTCAGCGTGATGGAGAGTGGCCTTGCTTGCTCTTCCCCATTGTCAATGATAGGATGTCATCTTCCCAGGGGGCAGGTGGGAGCAGAGGTCTGGTACCTGAGGGGCAGGTCCCGGATGTTATTCCAGCATCTGTCCTGTGTAAGGATAGAATCTCTGAAGAGCTGTAGCCCCTCTCAGGTCTCCTATTTGGGGGCTTTGATCCAAAGGAAGAGGCCAGAGACAGAGATGGTGGCAGGAGGTAAGGAGATGAGCTGTTGCTGGCCAAAGACAGACTGGCCACCCTTGGAGAGAAACGGGTGTTTATTCAGGGAATAAATAATGAGCTCAGAGACCTTGGTGAATGGGGAGCTTTGTGGGAAGATGGGAGGGAAGAGGTGTCGGGCGGAGGCAGAGGTAGAGGGCTGGACTTTGCCCTGCCCTCTGAAAGAAAAGACACAGAAAGGAGAACATTGGAACACTCAGCAACTCCTAGTCTGTATGGACATGACAGAGCTATTTCAACCCAGGCCCGGGGAAGGAGCTCTGAGAGAAGCCAGCTTCTGGTTTCACAGTTGCTCACAAAGGAGCCTGATCACATGCTTCTCATGTCCTAGTCCCCTCCTTATGTCCAAGCACATGTTTACTAAGTGCCATCCCAATGAGAGGCACCATTTTCATTTGTCACTTGGATCCTCATTGTGCTTCCTTTAGTTTGAGTAAAAGTGGATTCCATATTTTGGGAGCAAGTTCTCACAAAGTACATGAAACGTAAGGAAAACGTAATGTAAGGGAAATGTAAGGAGAGCCCTGACTACCGCATGAGGAGAGGAAATCCTATCATTTTTACAGGGTCTCACACCCCTGATAGCAGTGCTTTGCTTACTAAAGGATTTCACATATATTTATAAATATATTTACACACATTTAAGTATGTTTGAAAGATTTCACATGTATTTACTAAAAGATTTCTCATATAAAATCAATTTTGCATGGTCAAAACATTTTCTGGAAGTTTCCATGATAGTTATACTTCAGCCGCAGTGAGAAGCAGAAAGCAGCAGCCACAGTGGCCTGGAGTTCCAGAGCTTGGACACAGGCTCAAGCATAGGAGGCACAGGTCCCTGCTGCAAGCCCTTTGGGTGTCTCCTGGCAGTAAAGCATGTCAGGAGATCTCCTTTTCTGGAGCCAAGGCAATATTATTGACAACTTCTCCACAATAGGGTGGAGTGAAATGACAAATACAGCCAAAATTTCTCACCTACCCCAGAGTCAGGCGTGGCTGTGAGATCTGTCCTGTGGGCTCCCTGTGTTCCCAGATTTTGCAACATGTGACAAACTGGCAGCTTCTGGGCCAAGGTAGCTGTTAACTGAGGGACTCTGGACCTCAACCTTCATTCCTTTATAGATCACTTTAGGGAGCTGTGAGGGACACTTCCTTCACCCAGTGGACAACCTGCCCCCAATTCCATGCAGAGTTATCTCCAGGAGAAAACCTTAGCAAACACATCATTGAAGCAAGCACATCAGAATGAGAGACGACCCAGGGAACATCTGTTTTGAGTCAGAATCTCCTAGTTACATTTGACAAACATCAACAACTCTAGACTTGTCCTTGCATAAGGCTTAAGTCTAGATTCTTGAGTCTAGCAAAAAAGCACTAACCTCCCTTTCCCTTTCCCTTTCGTGCTGGGTGAGGGACGGTTCGCCATTCTCCTCCTACTCTGTCCCCAAATGCAGAGATTTGACAATGATCCATCTTGTATCCTATGCGTATCTGTCAACTTGCCCTGTTCTTTCCTTGAAAGGTTGCAGTCAGAGTTAAATAACAAGTGATTACAATGTGCCTTTCTCATTGAAATGAGAATTAATATTTATGCAATTATATATTGATGGCATCAGTGTTCCAATGAAATGGATCAACATTTAAAGTCTACCATTTAACAAAAATAAGACCATCCTGCAAGGATGGTAACGGTGTGTCAAGAGGCAGAAAAGCACAAAGAGCCCTACTGGGTACCATTTTTTACAAGACTATTCAAAGAATTAGAGTAGAAGAGGGAGAAAAAGCCCACAACTCTCCTAGTTGAAAATGGTTATTCCCATAAAAGGTAAAAGTTGATTTATTTTTATGAAATGCCACAAATATGCTCTTAGAGTTGCCGAATGCCACAGCTACCTCACTCCAAATCATTGCTTTATAGAGTTTTTGAGGCCTTCAAAATACAGTACTATAGCTAATATAGTGCCATTCCCCCAAGCAACAGGATCACAAACAGGGCATTAGCAGAAGGAGGGAAACTTTCAGAACTGTGGAAGGCTGCTGTACATTTCTTGAAGCCCAAGTGACACAACCTGAGGGGTTCTGGGCAACCAGGACTCCCCTATTCAGGAACATCTCTCTCTCCCACATTAAGAGTCACCCCTTTTGAATCTCTGTCACTTCACTGCCAAAACAAATGGGCCACTGAAATCATAGAACTCTCAGGCCAGAAGGAGCCTCAGTAGTCTTACCCCTCAACCCACCCATGCCACTGCTGGGACGATGAGCAGAGACTCAGCCAGACTCACATGCCCAGTCAGGGAGAGAATGTGGACTCAATCAAAAGCCTGAGATGCACAGTCTGCTCCCTTGCCCACTGCCTGAAAGCAACTGTCTGGGGTACAACAGGTGTCTGGGTAGGTAAGTTTGATTTGTTTCCGTAGTTCAGGTTACCTATAAACCTTGACTTCTTTAAAAATGAAAAATAATAAAGGTTCCCTGAAAGATCTGCTACAAATGCTAGCTTCTAAAAGACACAAACTTGATCAAAACTCAAGAGCAGGCCAATACTCTGATGATGTAGACACTGTTGTTAACTTCTTTTTGGAGATGAAGGTTTAGACACAGAGGTTGAGAAAACTGCCAAAGAACAACCAGTTAGGAAGTGACACAGATGATTTCAAACCTGACTCTCTTTGGTTCCAGAGCCCAAGTTTGTGAGTAGTGCACTGGACCAAAGGTAGTGAGCTTCCCATCACTGGCAGTGTTCAAGCAGAATCCAGAGAGCCCCAAGTGAGAGATGCTTTGTAAGGAATCCTTTCCCGTAAATGAGAGGGGAAGTGAAGTGTCTTCTTAGGCCGTTCCCGCCTTGAGCATCCCTGAGTTTACAAGGGATTACTGCTAGAATTACTGCTGGTTTGAGTAGTCAAGGGAAAGCTCAAGAGGAAATAAAATGAAAATGGGGTTAGGAGCAGAGTCAAAATTTGTATAGACAGAAAGGAAATTAATGATGGGGGGTGGGGATTTCAGTGGACAAGAGGAATCTAGGAGGAATAGCAAGGAAGGTATTCAGTGGACTTTGAGATCTCAGGCTGTCCCAGTAAAAAGATGTCCAAAGCTCCAGTCCCACATGTCTTCGTGCTGAGTCTGAGATGATCGGAGCCCTCAGTTCCGCCTCCACTCTTTGTGAGTCTGATTAGATTGAACTGAACTCTCTCAACTGCTGAAGGTCACATGATAGCAAAGATGGCTACAGACAGAGCCAATGTTATGAGCTCTTAATTCAGCCTTTTTCCCAAGCCCTAAATTAAACACACACATACAGAGTGCTTCCGCCCATGCGAGGAGTGAAATTCTGCTGGCGTCTGAGTGCCCACGTATTTTCTATTATCCTTAATGTGAGCTCCTCGCACAGTCAGCAGGAAAGAGAGTGGGTTTCAGAGCCCTCGGTTCCCAGAGCAGCTCCCAAATTTATGCAGAGGCAGAAGCACAGTTGTTTGAAGGGCGGTTTTCTGTTTCTGCCACAGTTCGGGCACCAGACGTGTGTTCTGATGAAGCAGCTGCAAACCACGAAACTTGCTCATTTTCAAGCTATTTTTTTTTTTTTTTTTTAATGTTTTCTGGTTTCAACAGGTTGCTGTGCAAAACATCTACTCGGGGTCAGACATTTTCTCAGCTTGCTACAGAAGAAGAAAGGCAGGCTCCCAAAACACCCCGAAAGGGGTTCTAGGTCAGCAGGAGAAAAGAGGCAGAAACCTGGCACTGGATCCCTAGAGAGGTCCTGTGAGGTGTCTGGTCAGGGCACGTGAAAGGACGGCATGAGGGCTGCTTGGCATCCCATAGGAGAGCTGGGAACGACGAGACACCCCGAATCCCACATGCAGAGTGGAAGGGAGAGGAAGCTCAGTGCGGGCTCCAAGCTCAGGGGAGGAGCTGCGGGAACGGGGACTCGAGCTTCACGTCTGTAGCCACAAAGAGCAGGCCCTGTTGATTTGTCCCACTTTCTAAACAAATGCTCTAAGCAAACCTTGAATTTGTCAGTCTTCATCAGTTTCTGAGACACATCTGTTCATTTCTGCCAAAGGAAATGGGACTCTCTAAAAGTGGGAAAATAAACAAAAGCCCCACGTAGACTACATTGCATGTCTGTACAAGTGCCACAGGTGCCTTGTGCCTTCTAGTGCTTCCTCTCCCTCTTTTATTTTTTTTTTACCAGGAGGTCCCGGGGATCAAACCCAGGTCCCTCCACATGGGAGACGGACACCCAACCATTTGAGCCACATCCGTCCCCCTTCCTCTCCCTCTTAAATAGGTGCTGGCAGGTGCCCAGCCCTCCTGGTCCCGTGGTCTCCTGTGGAGCATGGGATGGGCGCGTCCCTTTCCTGCGGCAGCCAGGAAGCTCTGAGCTCTCCTTTAGTGCTTATTTGAAAAAACTTTTTCATCCTAGGTTTCTTTCCATCCCACCATCAAGCAAATGGCATTTGGATCTTTAATCGTCTTTTCAATGATTCCAACATGACCACATCTTCTATTGTAACCTGACTCAAATCCTCTTTGGAACTAAGCCAGTTGTAAAGAATAAACACCATAGAAAATTGTTTACGATAAAGTGGGGGAAGGAATTTCACCTTGGGGGAAGAACTCCTCCAGTGGCAAAACAGAGAATTTTGAACAAGACAAGAATATCTAGTTTAATGTCTCCTTTTGCAAATGGGAACACTGATATCCAGAGAGGAAATGAGACTTATCTAAGGTCAAACAGCCAGTCAGTGGACAAACAAAACAGATTCCCTGACCTTCAGCGCAGGGCTCCTTCTCTGACAGCTGCTGTATGGTGACACGTTCTGACATGGAGGCTTTGGCCACCTCTGCAGATTTCATTAGAGATATGCCTCCTGCATCCAGTGAGACTGCGAAAGAGGAGGCTCCATTTCTCCCTTTTATTCTATTTTTTTTCTGAAGCCCTCAGATAGAAATGATGGCTACTTGGCTTTTGAGGATTAAAGTCTAGGAAAGAGGGAAGGACATCATTAGACATTGATGGAGATATACCCGCCATGAACAAGCCGCGACCGCAGCATTTCCCACAAAACCATGCAGGATGTAATTAAGCATCAAGAGGACACCCAAATGACAGCAATTTGCAAAATACACTGTCTGTCCCCAAAGTCCCAAATATCTTGTGTCAAGGTTCTTTCCTCCCACTCTGCAAACAACGCTTTGGGAAAAGCACAGATTTCTCCTGAGAATGTGTTTTTCTGCTTGTTCTCAACTTGAGTGAAGAGCCTGCAGCTGCCATGAAAATGAGAAGACAGAGCATGCACATGCCGGCAAGGAACCAGAGCGCGTGAATTCTCCATGGACGGTGGCATGTCCTGTCTGATGCCCTCAGCCAAGGCTCCCCTCTCCTGCACCCCCACAAGACCAAGCCTAAACACCTCACCCCAGTTCACAAGTCTCCTTCAACCTGCTCTCCGCCCAGCTCTCCAGCCACAGCTCATCACTCCCTGCCCTCTACCTTACATTCCAGAAACACCAAACTGCAGCTTCCCAGACACACGGGTTTGTTCTGGCCTCAGGGCCTTAGCCTGTGTGTCCCCCTCTTCCTGGCCTCTGGTTTCTTCTTTCTCCCCTGGGACCCAGTGAGTCCACTTCCTCTGCAGCCCAGGCAGCTTGGCTTTTTTCTTGTTGTGGTATTATTTGTTTCCAACTATTAGAAAGATCCACTTCATTCTAGAACTCTTCAGCTTCCCTTCAAAATCCAGGGGTCCCAGAAAGTGGACCACAGGCTGGCCCTGGACTGAAGGGTAGAATGACAGCCCTCTGGTTTTGGGTGCCATGGCCCCTGTGATTGGAAGGGGAGCTCCCCAGCTGGGAAGTCATTTTAAAACCTTGCTTCAGCATCAGAGGTTTCTTCATCTGGTCCCCTTTTCCCACATCTGCAATAGCTAAGAGAACTCCTATATTTCTCTTTCTGGAAAGATATTCTATGACTGTCAGTGTATATTCCTCTCTCCTCCACCCTAAGGATATGTGGAACCTACTAAAGCCCCAAAGGGTCAGCTGGTCCTTGCAAAACTAGGGTATGAATAGAGGACAGAAGTCAAGAGGATCAAAGATCCCTCTATGGTGAGTGAATATAAATGGGCAGGGCACGAGGCAGACATTTCCATGGACTAAGTCAAAATCCAAGAGTTACACTTGGCTGATATGAGCTTAAAATGAATCATCTGAGAAGTATTTATTTTGATTCTCTGTTGAAACTCATTATACAATTATAGAATCAAAGCCTCCTAGGACATGGGAAGTATCTTTAATCCACCACCTTTCTCAAATGGGGAAAGAGAGGCAAATTAACATACTCAAGTTCCATCACTGGAGCCAGACCTCTGTTCCCCAACCCCACCCATTGTCTTCTCATACAGAGGTCTGGCTGCCATTCACACACCCCTAAATTACACACAGGGAAGGAATCTCTGTTCTTGCCATGAGGTCTGAGAACAGCTGCACATCTCCCAACTGGGGATGCTAGAGTGACTGCAATCAGAAAGACTGCCTGACAATAGTCACAAAATTTACCCCACCCCATCCCACCCCTCCCAGCAAAACCAAGTGTCTACACATGGAACACGTTGTCTGCAGGTTCTTGACCCAATTCCCTCCTCAGTCTCTGGCCCATCCCTGAGAGTGAGACAAAATGAGAGGGTTTGGGGATCCATCCTTCACCACTGCCAGAGTCTTCTGCATGATTAAAAGTCCATCAGGGACAGAAATTCAGAGCCTTTCACAGTTCAACACAAGTTCGTGAGACACTTCCCTTATGTGTGGCTAGCTCCCAGCCGTAGTTTCTTGAACCTCACTATGTCTTCCCAAGGACTGAGAACTTTGGAGGTTCTAATTCAACAGAAACTCAACAAAACAGGTACGACCTCTAGGTTTGCGCTGAGCTTCGGGGTTCAGATTGGTTGTCCCCAGAGAGATGGGCATGAACTACATGGAACTCCAGAGAGGATGATGATATGGGGAGTTGGATGAGTGCTTCTGTCCTCATTGAGAAAAAGGCAATCTGTTCCTAGGAGGCAAGTACTGAGGCTTTGGGAAGCATATACATCCATCACAGGGCACTCTCTATGTTCAAGGGCAAACATAAGTGATTTACTAAATCTAATAGCATTTGGCCAGAGGTGGGAGCGCAGTAATAGCTAATATTTCTGAGCACTCGTGCTGTGTGTGGACTATCTCATTTTATCCTCAAAATAATCTTACGAGGTAATATTGTGGTAGGCAGAACAATGCCCCATCCCAAAGATGTCTACATCCTATACCCTGGAACCCATGAATATGTTACATGGCAAAAGGGACTTTGCAGATGTAATTAAGTTAAAGATCTTGTTTTTTCCCCTTAGTTGGGCCCAGGTATTGAACCCAGAACCTCATACATGGGAAGCAGGCACTCAACCACTGAGCTACATCTGCTCTCCAATGACAGTTGGTTTATTTGTTTGTGTGTTGTTGTTGTTTTTTTCAGGAAGTACCAGGGATTGAACTTGGGACCTCATATATTTGAAGCAGATGCTCAACAACTGAGCTACATCCACTCCCCAAGTTAAAGATCTTGAGATAGGGAGGTGACCTTGAGTTATCTGGGTGGGCCCGATGGATGTAATCAGCAAGGTCCCTAAAAGAGGAAGGGAGGAGAGGCAGAGTCACAGAAGGAGATGTCAATGAAAGCAGAGGTTGGAGTGATTCAACTGCTTTCTTGAAGATGGAAGAGGTTTTGAAAGTGGGCAGCCTCTGGAAGCTGGAAGAGGCAAGGAGACATATTCTCCCCTGACAGCCTCTGGAGGGAAGGCAGCCCTGCCGACACCTTGATTTTGGCTCTATGAGACCCATTGTAGACTTCTGGCCTCTGGAACCATAAGCTATTAAGTCTGTGTGGTTTTAAGTCAGTGAGTGTGTTGCAGTGTGTGACAGCAACGATAGGAAACTACTACGACTATCATTATGACCACTTTACTGATGAAGAGACTTAGGCACAGGAAGGTGAAAGAACTTGCCCCAAATTGTGCAGCTTTGCAAGTGGAAGATCCAGGACTTAAACCCTGAGAGTTGACTCCAGAGCCAGGATTCTTAGTTACTAAACTCTACGGCTAACTACTAAGCGAATCCATGAATTCATTGAAAAAACAAAGAATGAAGAAGAGACTGCACTTAAGGTTGTAGAGTTTAGAGTTGAGCCAAAAGATAATACAGAATTACACAGCTCCACAAGGCATCAAACATGGGCAAAAATACAATTATTTCCTTTGTAAATGAGTTACTATGAAATAAAATTATCAAGGAGGGTTTTTGAGAGGATATAGAACGTAATCTGGGCCTGGGAGAATAGCTGGGATTAGGCAGGCTAGAAGGAGGTGAAATAGTGAGCAAAAAGTAGATAATAATTTTCCTTTATCGCCACACAATAGACACGTCTGACAGTTCCCGTATTGTCTGCCCAGGATCACCTCCTTGGACCCCCAGAAACTCTACCCAGCACTCAATGACTCTGTGGGAATTACCAAAGGCACTCCACACATTTCCAGATGGTTTTATATTAATTGTGTGAAAAAGACAACTACTGAAGAGGAATGAGCTAACAGCATAAAAACTAGGGCAAGTTCCAAGTGGCTCAGAGAGCCATGCAGTGCCCCAAATTAGTCCAGGACTTACAAGCAGAAGGTACAGGTGCTTGTGCATCACATGGCCCACCCCCAGTTCCTGGGGACACTCACAGCCCTATCAGGCAACCCCTCTCTTAATGTCCTTCCCCATCCCCTTCCAGAAGTCCTGCCAAGGACACAGGTCAGGGGACTCAATGAAGCTACCGGAGCCTGGGGAGGGCTATGCCAATGGGAATATAAAGAAGCCCAGCCTTTCTCTGAGTCGCCAATCACAGCTTCCGTGGCAAAGGAAAAGCCCGTGGCCCCTCGGAAGGCAGAAAGTTCAGAGGCTGTACTAAGATGGATTCACCTCTCTTCAGTGAGCAGAAGCAGGTAAAAGACCCAGAGGAAGGCTGGTTTTCCCTGCCTGCCTTTCTAGGGAAGGCTTGAGCAGCAGCTTGGAGGAACTCTAAGAATCAGCAGTGACGAGGACCAGCTTTCTGAGTCTAGGCGCCAGGTTATCCCTGAGGGAGCTTCCAGGCACTGCCTTCCCTCCTACCCGGGTCCTTGGACTCCTCCTTACCAGCTGCAGCTGTCAGCAACGGCAGGAGGGAAGGCAAGGTTGGGAGGAGTGACAGGGTACGTTCTGTTCTGTTTACAAATCGCTTTCAGCCCTGTGGAGAGAGGCACTTCTAAATGTTAAGTGCTGTCATCACCCATAGGGAGGTGTGTGACTGAGAGCTTCGCCTGAAACGAGACCCTCATCCCTCTTGTGGAAGCAGTGACACCGAGCCTGTCCACCCCCTCTTTAGGATGTTGCCTCACCCAGGCCCAGAGATCTCTCCTTGAACTCCTTCAACTCCTTTTCGTACACTCATGTCACAGGCGGCCTGATGACCTTTCACAGGTGTATCTTTTACTTGGAACCAGCCTGGATGTCCTCTACAGCCTTCTTAACTTTGCACAGGTGTGTCTTTCATCTAGTACCAGCCTGTAAGCTCATGGGGTGGCGGGGAGGGGATAGAGCTTGCCTTATTCTTCCTAGAATCTCTCATTGACCCTGTCACGGCCCCTGCACGTAAATATGCTGGTAAACCAAATGCGGCACATCCTGCTTCTGCGTCACCAACTCTGTGGGCCTTCGTGACCCCCAGATTCGTGTAGACAGTTTTATAATGTGCCAAGCGTGGTGTCGGGTGCTTTATATACACTTTCTCCAAATCTTACAACTATCCACAGGGGACAGCCACGGACCCAGGCATATCCACATCCTCAGCTCACACTCTCTCTCCAAGCCCCTCCAACTGGCTTCCACTTCTGCCACTTCACCAACTTTGCTTTTTCTGGTGTTGCCTAGAGCTCATCTCACTGGACCTATGTAGCATCCGATTGAGTTGACCACTCCCTCTGCCTTTAAACTTTGCTCCCTTGGGTTTCTTGACATCACTTTCCTGGTTTTCCTCCTGCCTCCTGACTCCTTTCTTTGGCTACACCATCCCAGGTTCCAGACGGGTTAAAAGAACAAGTTTTGGAGCCAAATTGCCAGTTCCTATCCCAAGCTCCTCCAACTACCAACTGCATGGTCTTAGGCAAATATTTCATCTCTTGTGCCTCAGTTTACTCTATAGAGCTGTTGTGAAAATAAAGGAATAAATACATGTAACACATTGAGATCAACGCGTACCACAGAAGAACTCAATAAACGTTAGCTACGTGTATTATCACTTTTCCAGGATAATCCATTAGAGTACCATCTCTAAAGTCTGAAGTTCCACAGAGCAATTCCAGATACTTTTCTCATCTCACGCTTGCCTAAGACAAGCTTATGCATCTGCGAGACTTTCAATGTCATCTAGATGTTGGCATCTCCAAGTTCCTATCTCCGACCCAGATCTCACTTAAGCTTCAGACTCATTTATCCCATCGCCTACTTGACACATCCATTTGGGCCACTCACAGGCATCTCAAAAGACATGTCTGAAAAGAAACACTCTCTTTCTACTACCCCTCCTCGGTCTTCTTTATCACAGACGATGGCACCGTCATCCCCTGGTGGCTTAAGTCAGAAACTGTGGAATCGGCCTTGACACTGACCTTTCTCTCCCCTCCCACACCTACTTCAATACCACAGACTACCAACTTTACCCCCAAAGTATATCTTGAGCCCATCCCCTCTGCTACATCCCCACTGCCTTCACACTAGTGCAAGTTGCAGATCTCCCTGTCTTACCTCTGCCCTCCCTACATTCCTTTCCTCACAGCAGTGAAGAGGTGGTAGTTGTTACTGCTGCTGCTACTTTAATTTAAATTGAAGCATGAAATCAATCTGGGTTCTTAAAAACGGCCTCCCACTGTTCCTAAGAGAAACTCACATTCGTCAGTCTGGCCTTCAAGGCTCCTCAATATCCAGCCCCCTCCAGTCTCCTCTGCCCACTGTCTCAGACCCAGCCACCCTGGGGCCCCCTTCATTCCTTCTGTCCCAGGGCTTCACACTGACTTCTCCTTCTACAGCCTCCCACCTTTTTGCACCTCAGACCATTTCTGAACCCTGCACAGAATATTTTTAATGTATAAAATAAATTGCAGTGTAACATTTATGCAATCTAAGTATCTTTTAAAAAATAAAATAATTACTAATTAAAAAAATAAATTGCATAGGATTACAAAGAAAACCAGTTACACCAAAATACAGTCATCAAAATATTTTTTTCAATGCACCCGTGATATATGTACGTCATTATCAAGATATTAGCTAACGAGATACAGCAATGGGTCTAGGACCTACCACCATTCAAACGTGATATGAAAGCAGCGGAGATTTCTATGAGGGACAAAGTCGCAGGTCCTGCTAACACTACTGAAAATTAAAGTTGCTTTTTCCCCTCCGGTTAAGGACCTCACAGGAACGCCCTCTCCCCTGTGCTTCCACTGAGTAACTCGTATTCATCCCTCCGTCTCAGACGAAGCGAGGCCCTCTGCTCCTGTTAGCCTGTCTTGCAGCATGCCAGTTTTGCATCTCAAATTAAATCTATGTGTGTTTGTTTGCACTATTTATGTTGACAATATTTATGTCACTAGGGTGGAAGCTCCACGAGGGCTGGATCTGTGCAGGGCCTGAGACATGGAAGGGGATTATTCAACGAGTGAAGGAATGACCCATAACTGGTGAGCACTGGGGCGGGATTATAATAACCTCCCTGTCTGGGCCCACAGAATCTTCTCTCACTGTGCCACAGCGAGCTAAATGTGTTAGATGATGTCTGCTTCGCACACTTGTACCTTGTACCTCCTGCTGCTGGTCTCCCTTTGTAACAGACACCTGACTGTGTAACTTTACTGAGAGGTCGCCACTACCAGGCATGTTTACCTTTCCAAAAGTAGCTTTTTTTAATTTATTTTTTTATTTTTATTTTAAAAGATGCTTAGATTACATTACTGTTACACAAAAATTACAGGGATTCCCCTGTTCCCCACCTCCCACACCTCCCACAACCTCCCACATAAACATCTTTCATTAGCGTGGCTCATCACCTGCAATGGAAATACACATCCTGGGGCTTTGCCACTAAGCGTGGACCATAGTTCACACTGTAGACCACACTCTCTCCCACCCAGTTCTGCATGGTATATGCTGATGTAAAATGGCCTATATCTGTCATTGTAATAATCCCCAAGTCCTGAGAAAGCCCCTGTATTACAACTGCTTTTCCCTTTCCCTGCCCTGAAAGTGTCCTGTGGCCACTGGCTCCACCTCACTGTTGTAATTTCTTCATTGCTTGAATCACAATATGTCTACCACAGAATACCAGTAAGACCAGCTTTTGCTGAAAATTGATGCTTAGAAATTTGATTCACATCTTCCAGTTAATTTATTTTTATGAAATTTATATCATTTCAGATATATTCAGGGACTAAGAAATAGAAAAAAATATGATGATAGCAATCATTAGTAATATAGGTAAAATAATGAGCATTTACTGTGCTCTCTAAATGCTTTACCTATATCTCATTTAATCTTTACTATTCCCCACTTCACAGTTTAGGGAAGTCAGGGGTAGAGAGGTGATGAATCCACGTGGAAGGCTGCACCCTGCTCTCCCTCCACCCCTCTAGCACATATACCTGTTTTAAATGTTTCTCCATTCATCCCAATTGTCTTGGATTTGATGACAGAAATTCTTAATACAAATGGATCCTCAGAAGGGTGACACTTTAACCCATCCACCTCAACTAATACACATCAAATCATCTAGTCTTCCATCGTGGAAATCAGAAAGCAGTACTCTAAGTTCAAAGTTCAGGGCACAAAGCCCCACCTGGGGGCCAGAGATCAATACACTATAGGTTACCTTACAATTATAATGTGTTACCAATACTTTATAGGGGACAGACGTGGAAGCGGAGAGGCAGGCTGGGGAAGGGTGCTGGAGGAGCTGAGAGACCCCCACTCACAAAACCAGGTCTTAAAAAACATTTCTGGGTTGGCTTAGATAGAAAGCTCACTTAGAGTTTGATTCTATACTGGCAAGACTGAGGGTTAACATGTGGGTGAAGGTAAGGGTTAGGATTAGGCCACAGGTTAGGGGGAGAACTTGCTTTAGGGGACGCTTGATGTGTAAGCTTTCAGTTGGACAGGGGGGCACTTCTAGAGAGACGGGAAGGTTAGGGTAAGTCTTAGAAGCTGTCGAGACCTGGTTTGGGGTCAATCATTAGAGTTACTGTCAGAGTCCAGGTCAGGGTCAGAAATATAGTTGGGGGGTCCAGTCAAAATGTATATGTAGGTGTGAATTTGGATCTTGGAAACGTTTGACTTTGGGGTTATCGATGAGGCCCAGTTCAGAGCCAGGATGAGGCTCTGTGGTCAGCCTGTGTTGGGGGTAGAGAGGTGAGCATGAGAGGACTGAGAGGAGTCTGGGTGGGGCAGCCAGGTGTAGGGCCAGGGACTAGGTCTGGAGGAGACAATTCTACCTGGCTAGCAGGTGTCCAGTGGAAGCAACTACTGCTTGGAGCCTGTTTGCTGGTGAGCACCGGGTGTCACAGGTGGCATGAAGCAGGAGAACACGGTTTCAGACCCTTCTCCACCGCAGTCGCTACAGAGCCAGCCCTTCTGCTCTGGCTTGCTCCTGCTTCCTGTGCTCTAGCCAGCAGTCCTGTCTCCCTCAGAGACAGTGCCCTGCCTAAACTAGCCTGACGGGCCTTTAGAAAACAGAGAGAGACTTAGTTATCCATTGACCAAGACCAGAGACTGCTCTGATGGCTTCGGCCCAAATGCAGGGAAGTGTCCAGCCCTGCACAGAATCCGTCTGTGAGCTCTTTCCTTTGTGCCCCACAGTCTCCCCTCCCCTAAGCCTCAGCCCGGGAGCCCCAGACAACCCCCACTGGTCCTTGTCCATCAAAGCCCTTTTCCCAGGAAGCTCCATATGGAGCTGAATAACAGCCTCCAGGGGATTTCCCAGACAGTAGAAGGGGAACAGAACCCCAAGGCAAAAGCAGAATAGAGCAGCGGCCAATTCAGACGGATACAAAATGCTCAGCACAGTGCTGGCCTCCACCCAGACCCCAGAACCCTCTCTTTCCAAGGGGAGGAGGGCATGTTTTCTAGAAAGGTCAAGGGCAGCTAGTAAGCAGACCCCACAACAAAACTAAGCCTACAGGGGCTCCTTGGCCTCTTTGAGAAGACCTCAAGTTCCCAGAGACTTCTCCCACCTCCTTCCTGGTGCAAGAGGACCATATTTTTTCTATGATGCTCTCCTGGGAACTATTTAAAGAAAAAAAAAAAATCATAAAAGGGGCACCTTTTCCATTGTAAAGCATTTTAATTGGAGATAGGGTCCTCACCAAAGCCTCCAGGACGAGACAGGGGAAAGGGCACAGGACACCTGGGCTCTGATGTAGAAAAACCAGCAACTGTGTCACATGGAAGTATCTGCTCCTTCAAGACTCATGGCCACACCTGCACAATGGCCACAGCCACGGCCACGGCCACTCCACCACACTGGGGACTGCAGCCGCGATGAAAGGCAAAGAGCTGCAACCACAGACAGCTGTTTCCTTCAGAGATCTCACCTGTGTGATTCGGAAAGGGCAGTCACCTGGGGAGGGGGGACTCGCAGACCTGCAGCTCCCCCTTGTCCCTGCCTGAATGGCTCAAGGGGGCGTTTCCCGCCTCCTTCCAAGGTAGGCTCCTTTGTCTAATTGACCTCAAGCCACAAAGTGCTTTCCCAAGGCAGCCTGCATTTGTCCTTTTCTAATTTGGGGCCATTTCTCCTTGTTGTTCCTACAGATGACTAAAATTAATCCCTGGCATTTCCCAACAGCTAAATCATCATAATCAAACTCTGCAGCTGCCAGATCTGCTGACTCAAACCCCCTATGTATTCATATGATATTTGCCGGGTAATTACAGAATAGAAGTAATTATATTCATGACTCCATTACTTTCATAATTTCAGAGCGAAGGAAAGAAAGAAAAAGAAAGAAAGAGAGAGAGAGAGAGAGAGA